>JAHWFP010256528.1:297105-357191 GCA_023313725.1 Lithobius niger
CTGTAAAGACTAAGCCAAGCAACAGATGCCAATCATTAGCTTACCTCATGGGTTCAAAAGTAAAAGCTGTAAAGACTAAGCTAAGTAACAAATGCCAATCATAAGCTTACCTCATGGGTTCAAAGGTAAAAACTGTAAAGACTTAGCCAAGTAACAGATACCAATCATGAGTTTACCTACCAGGTTCAAAAGTAACAAAAAAAAAACTGTAAAGAACATTTGAAACACTTTGTTTTGGTGGTTGCAACGGTTGTGAACAGCAGTACGGTTTCACATGGATTTAACACTTCATCAATACTGTGATGTCTGAAACATTACAGGAAAGCTTATTCGTGTTCCTATGCGAAGTAATTGTAGCTCGGCTAGTACACAAATGAAAATCCTTTCATTGTGCTATAATGAAAGTTGAACGCTGATTAGAAATCTGCCACGCCGCACAAATGCACTGTTGTGGTTTGGTAAACATTGTTTCAAATTTTTTATTTATTTTTATTACAGTGTATGCAACAGGCGACTCACTTGATGGTAAGTTTGTATGGTTCATTATTAGGTGAGGTTTTATGATTAAATTTCTTAAAAGAATGGAGATAGGGTTTAATCTGTAGAAGTCAGAGAACATTGACCAACATTTTTCGAGATATAGCCCATGATCTTAAACACCGCTGAAGCATTCTTGTACAATAAAGCTGAGAATCTTCCCCGCATGGTCAACTGGGATAGAAGCTCACTAAAAGACCGGTCAGCTTTATGCTTTGGTTATTAGTTAATGAAAAGTATGACAGGAATGAGAACCGAAGGGAATTGGTAGTTGAACGAAATGTATGTGGAAGAAGCCCTTAGTAGGCGCCGGATCTTACAATTTAATGCCTATGCTTTTTTATTCTTCGTCTCTGTTTAAAGATTAACGGGTAGCATAGTAAAATAAGAATTTTAACAATTAAAACATAAATTCTCTTCGGTTCTCAGGACGTACAGTACTGGACGGCTTCTTCTCTAACTAACTAATAACTAGCTAATAACGGAAAAGCACCAAGCTGACCAGCCTTTTAGTGAGCGAGGAACCCAACGTAAATCACAGCTGGCCTTGCCTCCCCGTTACCAAACAGTGTAACATAGGCATAAGAATTTCTCACGGCGTTCATATTTTCCGGATGTGTCTGACATTCGAAGTCATGGAATATCATGGAAATCAATCAAGTGATATCGCAACTCCTTCCATAAGTTACAATAGTGTCACTAAAGGCAAAATGGTAGCTTCGTGATTTTGAACAATAACACATAGAAAGTGTTAGATTTAATGTAAATTTCTTGCAGGCATTTTTGATTTATTTTTATGCATGTTGTGTGTTGATAAAATTCATCTAGAGCTCCTTCACGCACAAATGTCGGGATAAGGTTCTGGATAAAAAAAACCAGCTCTTCTGAAATATTAATTCAGAACATTGACTTTTGAAGTAGATTTCATGTTTTAAAGCTAATTCTTACAAAGTCAATTCATACAGCATCCTGAATTGTAATTGTAATCTTTTGTTTGGATTTGAATTAAGCATAATATTATTAAACGTATTATTTACGTATTATTATATTAATCATTGGAGCAGGGCTCTCTACAGTACTGGGCGGATCTTGGATGAAAAATAGCATTACGATACTGTGTTGGCAATATGGCCGCCGAAAGCACTGCTGATGCGATTGATTTGTCTAGTTGCCGCATTTTGTCAACTGAGGGTGACACCCTTCGTACAAATAGCCAACGAGCGTGTCGCTTTTTTTATTTGCGAAACGCAGAGAAATAGCTTAACTGTGGCTGAGTGATACTTTTGAAAACTATTTAAAAATACTTTTATAGATAATACAAATTTGGCACCAAAATCTACGTAAAAATTGTAATTGTTATTTTTAAAACCGCCACTAGCTGCCAACAGATGTCGCGTCTCTCTACAATTATGCTTCCTGGAAGAACAGACCTCGACGAAATGAACCAGACGTGGTGGCCATTTTGTGTACCCCCCTAATATCGTTGTAGAACGGGTCGGTTTGTTTACTGGCCATGACTGATTCATCCCATTTCCACGTTCTTATGCGCCGTTCGTCGCTCCATCGCGGCTACCGATGTAGCTCGGGTGACGAGTAGCGCATCGGCGATCTCTAGCACTCCGCGGACGCGTCGCTGTTGCTGGGCGAACTCGGAAAAACACCCGTTTGCGGCAGTGATACCTTAGCTACATTTTATTTATTATGTTCCCTATTAAGAAATGCGGTAGGTGAATCGAATCGCTCTTCACTTACCGGAGGTAACAGTTCATAGCTTAAAACTTAAAATACGAAAGCAACAAAAAATAACATAGTATGACAATGACTGTGGCAGTTAAGCACTAAAAGAGCACCATGGCGTTATCGTAACAAACTAAAACATGAACACAGCAAACTAACAGAGTATGACGGTTGCAGTTAAGCACCACAGCATTATCATAATATGGGGCAAGGTAGCCTAACGGTTATAATAACCATCTCATTTGCAGGAAGTCCTATGTTTAATCCCGACTTTAGCCATTTCTGGTATTTTCAGGAAGAGAAGGGTTCTGTAATGCCTCGTGCTCATGTCGATTGTGGCATGTAAAAGATCCTAGGAACTTTCGATTGGAATTACCTAGCAAAACTGTCCCTCTCACCATCCGGCACCATGGCTTTGGCTGGAGCACGTCGAACCTACAGCAATATCATAATAAACTTAAAATATCGTACTACTACATATGCATTCTTAGGGTTAGGTTTCTCGACCGTTTATATGTATAATTTACTTGTAAGGATTTTTTTACCAAAATTGTACAATGCTCATCTCATAATGACTTTTTTCCAACTATGAGAACTTTGAGGCTGGTTATGTGGAAGCATGTAATTACTAAACGATGGTCTTCGCAAAGTTGACAAATTAATAGCAACAGGTTGTTTAGCCAATTACATTTCATGAATTATGTGCTGTATACTAACACACCGACAAGAAAAGACCGGATTACATTCCGTATAACCAAGAATTTATAGGGTTTGTAACTCTTAAAAAGTCCGTATTGAAACACGATAGATTCGTCCAAATTAGTTCAGTCCGAGTTTTCAGAGGGCGCCACGTGTTCTATCTGGTAATTTTTGCTCATTTTTCAGCCCAAATCTAAAGTAAACTAAATTACAACTAAGCTAGGCTAAATAATAATTAAACATAAGCTAGTTTCGTTTAATTTAGTTTAATTTTAGGCTAAAAACTGAGTAGAAATTCCCACATAAAACACGTGGCGCCCTCTATAAACTAATACTGAACTAATTTGAATGTATCTAAGACGTTTCAGTATGGGTCACAGTCACAAATACTCCTCCCCAACCCTATAAATTCTTGGTATGATCCATTGTCCGTTTGTCTTACCTGATTTAACTTTTAAAACAAATGTTTTGATTTTTCCAGATGGTAAAGCCGAATCCCGCGCTGACAAATCCTGTGCAATAGGTGACTGGGCGTGTAATGCATACTGTATCATGAATCTCCATATTGGAGGAGGGTACTGCGTTGACGATGAGTGTATCTGCCAATAGACGAGCATTCGATTTTCATGCTATGTATACACTATGAATGTTGACATAAAATAAAATGCAATAAAAAAAATGTATTTAATTGCTGGAGAAACATGAATTTATTACGCACAAGCACAACATTGGTCAACACCAAACCCACTTGGGTCGAGGAGTCATTGACAAACTACATTACAAGAATTAAAAAGACCCATACAAGTACTGAAAATTAAGAGAACCCACTAAGTTTTTGCTACTTAAAGTAATGCCACTAAGTTTGTGGTCTGAACTGCGATCACTACAGCTTCACTGTCCAGTGATCAGAGGAACAATCAAGAAAAGCTTAGCGCCAGAAAAATGTTGCTTAGACAATAATAGGCCTACCCTGAATGGAAAAAAAACTATTCTACTGGACGAAGTCTTGGCAAGTTCTCCCTTCACTATCACAAGGTGGATGCAACTGAAACAGGGAATGATCATATTTGGGAAATAGAAATTTCAAATTGGATAAGTATTGGTATTAAAGGTCAATCAGTAATACTGCGCCAATCAGGAATACTGCTTGTGAATAAAAATAAATAAATAACGCCCTAAAGATCAAACTTTTAATCAGAATGATCCTGTGAACGATCAATGATTTAGTGAGCCGATCATCCAGTAATCTGTGCAATTTGGGAGGGTCCGCACCCACACTTGACAAGCGTTCACTGTACGGAAGGTCTTGTTAACCGGGAAGACCAATATCTTTTAAAAGTTTAGGGGACCAGACCAGGCTAGAATAGTAGTCAAGAAAGGTCGAATAAAGAACCGTTAATTCCCAAACCTTGGGCCTAATTAAAAACAAACAAAAAACATTTAGTGTTACAATGTTTAGTAAGCTTTTGAAGTAGACGTGAGAATTTTTTTTAATTAGTTTCTTTGAGCCTTAAGTCAGCCGAAGCACTTTAATGCTCGTGTGGCTGAACCAGCTTAATTTTGAACATTACCAGACTCATTAGAGAAGAAGAAACATCTAGTAAAATGAGGAGCCGATCCGGGGATTTTAACTGGGAAACCTCCGGTCATCGTAGGGGGCAAAAGATTATCCAGAACAGTTCCATAGCCACTGAAGGAGCATGGTTGCATCTCACGCTACCCTGGCCGAGAGTCCTGGAGGGGACTTTACCAAGATCCCCTTTCCAGGGGTTCGACCAGACACGCAAACTTCCAGCAACCAGGCTGGGTTCTCTCACCACTCAGCCACGACGACAACAGTAAAATAACATTTTTACATTTTTACTGTAAGCATTTTAGAACTCAAAACAATGCACCAGCATGGTGCCAGTGCCACAATTAGTGATGATGCAATGGGTGCCGGGGCCCAGGAGACAGGGAGCCCAAAACTAACGAGTCGGGAGGGGACAAAATTCACTAGCGTCGCTATTGGGAACCACTTCACCCCAAAATTGTGTAGTTTTTGAGGAGGGGCCCAACATTTTGCCCCCCTCCTACGAAAAAAATAGTTGCGGCACTGTGTCAGTTTAACTTGTGACAGCGTCAAAGCGAACCTGGTATGGTTACTATGCGGCTGAAATATTTGTTAGTTTGATGTCCTGATGTGTATCCAGGCCACACACTAGGCTTTACTGCAGTCCACGGATGCTACGATGGGTGTTTTTTTTTAGTAATATTATTATGTAAATATTCACATAGGAGAGACCAACTGAGAGTGGGGGTTGATTGTTATTTTTTTTCCAGATGCATATTGACGAGAGTTGCATTGAGAATCTTCGGCAGATCTTTACATAGCCACTATAGTAGCATTCGCTTCGACTTGATTCTCACATATAAAATACTCCGTGGGTTGATTGATGTGAATCTTCCCTTTTTCGAACCCGTATTGGGAGCTATGGTTACAAGGGGTCATAACTGGAAGCTCGCTTGCCAGCATGTGCGGACTACCTGCCGCCTAAACTTTTTTTCCGTACGTGTCGTAAATGTTTGGAATGCCCTTAAGGCAACAACTGTAGACCAGCCAACGGTGCAGGGATTTTGCCGTATGCTAAAACAGGAAAATCTCAACAAATTCCTGAAGTGTCAGTATTTACCATTATAGTCTATTAATGTTTATAATGATCACTTTTCCTTTTCTCTTAGTTTGGCTCGGTATCAGCGGTTCAACACCCTTCCGTAGTCCTTCCACCTCTATGTGGAGAAATTATTATTATAAAAACATAGCCGACGGCATCATCAGCACACGATTGATGATGCACTTTTCTGCAGACAACAAGACCGCCACCACCAGTCATCCATGAGAACATCATTAGACGGGCCCTCTGGTCCGCCCTAGATTACGGGAACTTCGGTTCCTTTTTTTCCCTGTTTCAGTCTTCCGTCTCAGGCTACGGTCCTGCAATAACACGCCGCGAGCAAGACGGTTCCCGTCCTTACAAGACCGGTCCAATCTCATGACATCTAGTACCTCTACTTTAATTTCAGCCCTTCATCGTTGAATCCGACTGTCCGTCCTCCCATCCGGGCTTCAGTCCTGTCTACCATATCGTTCCTTTATCACATTCTGCCTTTGCTCCAACGCAACTTTTCAGTTTCTCCACGTTCCGATTCTTTATTAGGACCGCCTTTCGGACAAGGACACCGGCGCAATTCCGTCCACCCGCCTTCCTTCCAGACATCACGGCACTATACGGATGACACCATCCTTTGTTTGGTTCCTGGTCACACCTGGCTCGTCATCCTGTCCATTCAACACGAACTCCATCGATTTCCTCTTCCACTTCCTCTCTTGCTTGCCGCCACACCATCCTTGTGATCCGCTGAATCGAGTTTTTTTCCTCGTCCAGTTGTCACTTCATTTGTCAAACACGACGCAGGAGGAGACAACACATAGCAGACATGACATCAGGCTGCCTCCGGCCCTTTGTCGGACCCGATTCCGACCTAAACATGGTCCTCCTTACGGAAGATGATCTTGCTCCGTTCTTGCCTTAACGGACGATTGTCCGCTGGGTCGGATCCGCGCCGCTTTGCACGTCTTCACCACCAGAGGACTCTCTGGTGCAGTTCAAATTCAAATCTGTTCGCGCGTAACGACTGTTGACAACTCGTCGTCCGCCATGTCGGATTCAGATACCCCAACAAATGTATCTGAAGCAAATGTCTCTTCACCACAGGCTTGCTCCTGTCTGGGGTTCTCTGGCCCCTCTCCAGCACACCACTATGATCCTCATCCGTGTTGCCAAAAACATTGTTTGTGCAACGGACTTGATAAGAAGTGTCGTGTGTGCCTCGCTATCTCCCCGACCCAATGGACTGAAATCCGCCAACGGCAACTCGAGTCACGGAAGCGTGCTGCCCGGGCGGCTCGCCAACGTCAAGAAATGCGATCCGCTACTACAGTGACGAGTTCCTCTTTGTCATCTCCAGCTCCGATTCCACTGGCAACACTCACAAAGAAGACATCTACTAAACGTTCGGCTCCACCAATTACGGTCTTCATATCCTACAAAGCAGTCAAAGATCTCTGATACGGACAAAATTGCTGCGATCCCCGGATCATCCGGAACGCGCCCAAAGGCGCGATAAAAACGGCTCGTTCTCCATTAGCACCGCCCAAGGCTCCTCTTTTGAAAGTCAAACCTTCAATCATACCGTCCTCCCTCACGATTCCGTCAACCACTACCTCCACGCCTCCTCATCCGCCGACTGTTTTTACAACGTTCTCGCCATCCAAGACGCCTTCTCCCGATAAGCCAGTTCCGTTCCCTTCTGCTTCGACGCTTCGATCATCGTTACTTCGAGGCCTTCATCTTTCCGCGAGGGATCTTGAGAACTTTGATTTCAATATCAAATTCTTAATGAATTACGTCAATTTCGTGGATGAGTTAGTCGCTTCATGCGGATCGGTCCGAGCTATCTTCTCTACGAGAAGCCGCTGCCACGTCCGCGCGGTTGCAATCAGACAATGCTTTCTTGCGCGCCACCAACGAGGCATTTTCAAATGAACTTGAGACTTTGCAACGTCGCTACGACTCTCAGCGCATTAACTATGCACTATTGCGCACTCGTGCTGCCTTCCTATCACCCATCCCTTCATCCCCGCCATGGAAGTCCTACTATTGCGCTCGGTCTAGGACCAGATGTGCCCGGACTAACAGAACATTCAGTTACCTCCGATGCCGTTATGCCCTGCTCTCCTTGCCGTCGAAAGGCTAAAGGAGTTGCGCTAGGCATTCTGCAATAACACTCCTACTCACGATCCGCAAACGTTCACTGTTACTTTACGTTCCTTCGATGAAGCCCCAGCTTATGTCACCCCATCCGGGATGTCTTAATCTCAGACTTCGCCTAGTGCTCCAAACATCCTTCACCAAAACTACTGCACAGCCTTTGCCCTTGACGATTCCGTTCTACCTTTAAAACCCGTTCCGTTCAACTTGATTCCGTTCTTTTTCATCCCTTTCACTATCCTTCGTGATGATGCATCATCACTACTTGCCGCTTTGCAGGTTCCAAGAAGAAAAAAACAAAAAGATGAGGAGGAAGTATGTTTTCATGGTTCCCCGGACTGATAAGTTAACACTACTGTACCCGGACGTGGATCACCGTTGCCATCCTTACAAGGTAAGCAGATTTTGGCACTCCTGCCTGATTTCCTATCTTATACCCCGCGGTGTTAAGTTCCCTGACTTGCGGTCCTCATCCTGGCACTCTTTCTTATATACCCATTTTTAACCATTAATTCTCACTCGCGTTCCCACCGCATCACCCTAACCTCACTGGGGAACCTTCCTGGGTCCGATCCCACTCGCGGATCGATCCGTTTTCTTCACGGTTCTGCATACAGTGAATTTGGTTAAGGTTTCAGGTGTAACTCCACCAAAGATTCGTTCTTGGGGCGCCGACTTGTACGTGAGGGGACCCAGAGCGAACCTATCCCACCACCGTATGACTAAGTCCGCTATTTAAAACAGGTAATGTATGTTTTCGTCGGCAATTAAAAAAGACTAAAATAGCAGGGCCTGCGCCTACTTAATTTTAGTTTTTATTGCCTAACCGAAAATATACATTACCTGTAGTCCCACCCGAGCCTCCCCTCCATCATATGTTCTGGGTGTGGAGAAATAATGCCGAACGGATGGCTCCGCCGAGTTATATAGACGACCCAAACCTGCGCATGCACAGAAGATAACAAGTCCGGCTGGGATTCAAGCTCTAAAGCTTGAATAATTCAAGCTCAAGGAGAAACGCTATTTAAAACAGGTAATGTATATTTTCGGTTAGGCAATAAAAACTAAAATTAAGCAGGTGCAGGCCCTGCTATTTTATTCTTGTCGAATACACTTGCCAGTGGCACAAATTGCAGACCTCCAGCTTAAATCATAGACAATGAACGTAATTGAACAAAAAAAAAATTATTTTTAATTGTGTGTAACATACTCGATGCATGGAGCCTAAACTTCCTACGCATCTTGTAAACTACCTGTATTGTTTTTGTCTTACGTTAACGTTTTATTCTTCCAGTATCAGCAGTGAAGATTACACTGATAAGTTAGCAGATAGAGATTTTTCTACTTCATCCCCAGAAGACGAAAAGGCTCTAGAAATCAGGAAAAAGGTAAAAAATAATTTGTTATTCCTATTGTCTTTAACCCTTTAATGCCGGAACGAAAAGTTCTGTTACGTGTTCGGTTTTGGGATCAAACCGATTTTAGACGATGACACTAACCACTGGGTTGTCCTTGCTTGCTCTGCTCTCAAAGTTCATCTTGCATGTTGAGACATACAGATTTTTTTTTGTTAGAAGGCAAGGCACATGCATTCCTTCTAGGTGGTAAAGCATTTTGTCATTGTGTCAGCTGCCATAGTGAAAGGCAGTGCCACGTTCAGAATTTTGTGTGGAACGTGGTGGGATGGGTTGGTGCAAAGTAATTCCTTATTACACTTGACACCTAGGCTATTGAGGACTGTTTTTCAACCTCTACCTACACCCAAGACAATCAGATTACGGTATATGTTTTGGCGATTTTTTTTTCTAGTCATTATTAACAAATGAAGACTATTGCAGAAATGTGTTCAAATATTGTGAGTTGTGACGTATGTGTATTTCATTAGGCCGTTTTAGAATTGATCTTAACCACAGCCAAATGATATATATCGCTGGAAAAAAAGCTGTTATTGGAATCACTTGAAGTTCACTAAAATTCTCGTAATCATAATGTTTATCATTCATTTTCTCACACTTTGAAAAAGATGACATACTTAGTTTTGATAAATTTTCGACAGCACTTTGGCTTCTTCAGGCGCTTTCAAGGGCTAGGACGACACCATGTGCTGCAGCACAATGTCCCCCTTATGAATATTCAAGGCACGTCAATCCCAATGTTATGCACTTGGTAAGCCGTCAGCTTGATGCTGTTCTTTTGTGAAAGTGCAGTAGAGAAAGAAATGCTGCCCCTCGTGATTACCGGAGGCGACAACCAAGGACCAAGTTGTGCCTGCCTTGTATAAACCGGAGGATACGGCCACGATCCGATTCAAACGTTGAAAAAAGTCGAAGATGTAAGCAGAGTTTATCCAAGTCCTAGAGAGCGCGTGAGAAGAAAGAAGAGGTGCTGTCTAAAATTAGAAAGACTTCGTAAGGTCTTTTTTGGTGTGTGAAAATCTATGATAAACATTATGATGACATTGACTTATATATGCATTATTAGGCCTTAATTCTAACTAAAGCCACTTTATTTCACAAAATAATCGACTAAATAATGGAACTGCGCATGAAACATCTTTGTAGTAGAGTTATTTTTTAACAATTGCCTTAATATTGACGACACCAGCGAAAATCGAAGATGGCTTGTTTCTATTCTGGGCCCAATGACGTATACAGGGTGATCCAACTAAAGTGTTACGAGTCAATATCCTATGAATGGCTAATGAGAGGATAATAATGATAGAAATGCAATGATGGGTGTCATGGGGGATGTTACTGGTAACATTTGCAGTGCAAGTTAGTACTTCTTGTGTTTTGTCGCATGTACTGGATCGGTAACTTTCGCGAAAATATAGATAACTCTGGAACCGTTCGAGATTACGACATGCGGTTCACGTCGTTTTGCTCAGGAAATCACCAAGTATCTTCCTAGCTAGGTTTTAACTGTGGGTTACTATTTCAAATTTTTTTATTTTAATAATTATGGGACTTGCAGAAAATTACACTGTTTATGAAAAATTGGGGATATAATTTTTAATATCGATATCGGTACCGGTATCGGCAAAATTGGGTAAAACCGTATCGATATCGGATCGGTAAAGTTGGTATCGGTGCAGCCTTAGTTACATACAAGGCTAGGTTTACACAAAAGTGTCTGTGATACAAAACCAAATGCAGGCGTGAGCAATTTTAGCTGATGGTTTTTTTCTGTATTAAGCAACGCTTTCAAGTAATTTTAACTTTGGGTTTAATCCACGCCCATTCCCCCCCCCCCCAACCGTTTTACCGCCATTTATTTACAATGGTTCCATCGATACAGACAAATGCAGTGATCTTAACCTCAATTTCATAGCTGATATTACTATATTTTTTGCACGAAAAAGCTGCAATTTTAGCTAATTCCGTGGCACAAAGTAAAGTGTTGCGTTCTTCTTGTGATAAAATTATAAAGCATTAAGTTTAACTGCTGATGAGTTACTTTTTTTAAACTACAAAATCAAGCTTGGAGTTTATTCCCTATTGAATAACTCATTTGATACTCACAAAATGTTCATGCACAACCAAAAGGGACTAATTCAACCTGCAACTAGCAAATTTTTGGTGGTCTGGCTGTCAGCGTTTTCCGGCTAACAGAAGTTAAAGTCCTACCTGACTAACTACCACATTTTTTAATACCCATTACTTAGCTCAGCATTGTTGGAGGTGGGTGCTTACTGTTGATGCTGCCTGCTCTCAGAAGTGGTTTCTGGAGATAAGAGGAAAGGCTGCCACTGTGAGTTTAGTTGAGACGTCAGCTGCATGGACTCGAGCGCACAGACTTATGCCTCCCAGCGTGAGTTCGACTTCAGCATCACAGTGGTGGTTTTCTATTCGATTTTATGCTTCGTTTTTGCGTTATGTTGCACTGAAGCTGGATTGTAAGAGTTAAGAAGGGGAGTCGTACTTTGAGAAGGGTAAGGAAAAATTCTTAAAGATGGGTGCCATTATTGAAGCGAAGTCATGGAAAGAATCCGATAGAAAATTGAAAATAAATGAATAAGCTGAAACTCCCAAGATCCGTCGAGATTGTGACTTATATTCCCCGAAGAGGAGAGTGAGTGAGGAAGGCCTCATGTGAAGTGGGCATCGAGTAAGAATCCCTGTGTCGAAACACTTTTGTGAGGACGATTCCATAGCCATAACGAAGACAAGAAAAAGAATGATTCCGATTCCACACCTTTGAGCAATACTTCCCAGTTTCAATCTGTTGTACAGTGTCTCAACAGCACGAGGTCTAAATCCAAAGATACACCCCTTGAAGTCCAATGTTCCAACACCCATTCCAGTCAAAGGCGAGTCTACTAAAACAATGGTCAAACTACCCTCGACAGCTGGAACGGCTTACTGAATCCCGTGTAGTAGCTCCCCTACGGGGTACATTGGTGAAGCCATTCGAAGCATTAGCGTCACTGAGTGCATGCTGGCCACTGAATACAATGACAAAAACGTAGTGCTGAACACAGTGCAAAATCCAAGCATAAAATAGAATGGTAAAACACCAGAGTGATGCTCAAGTTGAACTCGTGCAGGGAGGCACACTTTCGTGCATTCGAGTACCTTGCCATACAACACTGGCGGTGAAAAAATATCCCACTTTTGAACATGCATGAGCCCTCATACCCCCAGATTGTGCAACTTGTTTCCGTGAATCTACCGCCCAAATGAATTCACTGAATTCCTCCCAAATGAATTTCCTCCATCTCCAGAATCCACCACGGAGAGAGGGCAGCACCAACAGCAAGTATCCACCTCCAACAATGCTGAGTAACTTTTATGGTAACTTTGTAACCAATTTTGATGGTCCATTACGCCATTTTCACTTTTTTTCCGAAAGCTTCGTCTGGTTCCGTCGCAAGTCGATAGCTTAATAATTCTCCAGTTAGCCTATTTAAAAAAAAAAAAAAAAATTAATAACTCCCAAAAAAGACGTTCAAAGAGCCAGCCTACTCGAAAGCCAAATAACGAAAAACTTTTTTTTTAAATGAAGCAGACTATTTAAATGGTCATTTACATGAAACTTTGTGGTGTTTTTTTTAAGGGTCTAAGAATGCAATAGATAATGGAATTAACAGCAGCTGCCTTTTCCAACGTTGTTTATAAAAAAGCTCGAAAAACAGCTTCAGTTATTTAAGTGGCTTTAGATTCCATTTGGTTTTTTTTTCTTCCGTCTGTGAGAGATCTCAACATCTTTTATTGTCATACGTCCTCCAACCACTTCAGGTTTAGCTTCTCAAGACGCACAGGTCGAACTAATGCAGTTTGCAACGATATTTTAAATTCCTTCGTATTTCTTGAACTAAGCTACATTAGTAAGCTGTGTGAAATACGGTGTCAAGGATTAAGTAACTGCAGTAGAAGTTACCGTAAAGTTTGAAAAACGGGATATAGTAGTAATTGAAAGATATAACTAAACCTAATAAACACTTTACTACCACAGCAGAACACTTCAGCCAAACTTCAGAGTTCACTGTAGGCTGAATGTTCGGCCAAATAAATACGGAAAAACGAAACAGCACGACGTCTATGACAAATCGTTTGCTAGCAAACATTCGAAACTCTGCGCTAGTCTGCTGAACCAATGATCTTCGTCGTGTGTTACGGCTCGAAAACCAGCCGACCAGCCACCCCACCAGCCATCATGTTCGATCTAGATGTCCCACTTCTTATCTAAAGCGACGCCCAGTTCTGTCATAACCAGATGGTTTATGTTGCCAAAGCTGGTTTATGTTTTATGTTGCTGGCTATGTTCATCAGTGGTTTATCATTAAGCTCAAAGCACTGGATGGCAATAGAGTCTAACACTAGGGGATGATTGTCCTTCAAGACGTTGGTCTTAAGCATGCAGTGGGATGTGATGTCTTTCTTGCGTGTTTGGCGATGCCATTTTTGCGGGTCTCACGTGTAGTTGCCGCCGGTTTCTCCCACATAGACATCCTCTGATAAAGAAGAGGCAAAAACTTTCCTTGAGTTAGATAAAACAAGATTTCGTGAATTAGGGTACCCAGTGTGACTTTAAAACACAGAAATAAAAAAAGCTTGGCACAGAGCGAAAGTGCGAAGAGAGAAGGAAAGGAGCATTGGTGAAAAAGCCAGCCTGAAACAAATAGAAGAACCAATTGAGGTGATCGCTTACCTGCTAGGATGTAGTAAGAAAGTTCGCCGAGTTCTTAACTAGAATGGAGCAAAGTGCTTTTTTCGGTATTCAGCTAATTTGAAAAAGTTGTCCCAACCGAGACGTGCACCCCTGCCTATTTCTCAGCCAGACTTCCTCTCCCCCCTCCCCTCCGCTCCCCTCCCCCTCCCCCCTTTTCCCCGTCATCGTTTTGAGACGAGAAAGAAAGCCCAGGCCCCCCCCCCCCCCCCCCAAAAAAAAAGCCTCTGAGACCTCTTGTCCTATCCCCCTGGTCCCACATGTCACTGAAAGAGGAGTAGTCTATGGGGTTCCATGCAATTCCTGCGATGCTCTCTGTGTGGGAGAAACCCGTCGGCAACTTTACGGAACATGCTGTTGCAGGCTACAAGTTGGACTGCAAAAACGGTGTCGCTGAACATGCAAGAAAGACATCACATCCCATTGCGTGGGAGAGGACAACAGTCTTACTCAAGAACAATTTCGTGAAGGACTACCATCTCCGAGCATTAGTCTATTGCCATTAAGCGCTTTGAGCTAAATGATAAACTGCTGATGAACATCCCAAGCTTTGGCAGCGTAAACCATTTGGTTAGGCCAGGACTGGGCATTGCTTTAGATGAAAAGTGGGGCATCCAGATCGAACGCACGACAAAGATCAGTGGTGCAGCAGGCTAGCGCCGAATTTCGAATGTTTGCTAGCAGACGATTGTAGTAAGATGTAATGCATTTTCGTTTTTCCTTATTTTTATTTTGGCAGAAATTTACAATGAACGCTGAAATTTGAAGTGTTCTGCTGTGGTCATAAAGTGTGTACAGTAATTAGGTTTAGTACTGTAAAATTTGACCTTGATGTCCCACATTAAAAGATGCATGCCTCCAGGTTTGTTATTCCTGTATGGCTGATGTTTGCAACATTAATTCAAACGTGTGTAAATGTTGCAAAGCATTCAATTTACTATTTTCTCTCTGGTAAGAAAAGGTTTTGTTACATTCGCTCTAACCTATGTAAATGTTGCAAAAGCTATTTCGTGCTGGATCCTCGAAAATAGTGAGGCTAAGTCCTTTATCTCTATTTTATTATATATTTCTAAACCAAATTTGGTATGCATGCCTTACGTGGCTTGGTAAACATGCATACCAAAACATATTAAAATAAGTCAAATCGTATCATAAATCTAGACCTGAGCTTGAATCGCGAAACTTTTGTTCGTCTCGTTGTTGGGGCTGGGCTGGGCTGTGAAATTTATACACAATTCATTCTACAGAACAAACTATTTGTCCTGTAAAGGTAGTTCATAGCTCATTTTGTAGATGTGCCTGTGCCGATCGTGCTTTATTGGAAACTAGTTGTTCCCTGGCATAACATACACCGGTCTAGCTGATTCCCGCTGGTTCAACTCAACTCTGATAGTCAGCATTATTGAAGCAATATTGTGTTTCTAATTGTTACAGCGCATATCCGTTCTCATTGTCGGCCGCTTCTCCCTTTTTCTTTGCTACTGTGCCAAGAATGAACCCGCTCGCTCTCTTGCTGATTGTTCCAGGTTACGGTTGATTAGCCGGCATTGTTGAAGCTTGCTTTGTTT
Organism: Lithobius niger; assembly: GCA_023313725.1. Taxonomy (NCBI): domain Eukaryota; kingdom Metazoa; phylum Arthropoda; class Chilopoda; order Lithobiomorpha; family Lithobiidae; genus Lithobius; species Lithobius niger. The sequence goes on from JAHWFP010256528.1 coordinate 312,626, forward strand.
AATCATTATCCTAGTCTGCTCATTAAGCAAATATATATACAGATGGTAAAAAATTGTCAACTAATTCCAGAGTTATAGGCTCTCAATGAATAGTTTTCCTGCTAGCCTAAAATACTTAACTTGTATTTTATGCTTTTCTAATGGGAAATAGTTGTCGTCCCAAACTACCTCAATTTATTAAGCTCAAGGTTCTTGCAGTGGCGCACTTTGGGACTCATGGCCGCCGCTAGACGATGCCTCATTTCTCGCTTACTGACAGTTTGTTTGGGTTGCGACGAGTAAACATTGCATGAATATCGTCAGACATTTTGTAGTAATGGTTACATTGAACTCGTGTTTGGGGAAAGGATCGACAATCAGAAATGTGCAGACTGGTGGCTAATTTCAGTCTATATTCTTGTGCAGAACATTGTCAAGAAACAGAGATATTGAATATTGAAGCCGCGTGGGAACAATTGGATTAACGTGCTGTACACATAAGTAATCTACAGAAGGGGAATTGACTTGGACGATCGTGTGGCTTCTGTGCTTTCAGGTTGTGACGATTTTGATGGTACTTGTTTTTCGTCAACGGAAGGATCTAACGAGTTTTTCTCCAGTTGTGAGAGCGATCTAGGCGCAAAGTTGTGGATCTTGTCTGGGGAGTGTAGTCGGCAGTGTCGGCATGTGTTTAACAAGAGATTTTGAAACTCAAATGAATTTACATCGTTTTCTGTTCTTTCTGGACAGTAATCCACGACAGAAGTTCCAGCTTGGATTCCTCTCTCCAAGAAGAACAGAAAATCGGCAACATTGTGTCAACACATGTGCTTCCCAGTCATGAATCGCGTTGTCTGTTTTGGTGATTGGTGATGGTTAGAAATTAGTTTGAACTTTGAAGTATGTTAGATATTGGAAGGAGGACGATTTACAAAAACTAAATTGTGAATAAATGAGAATAAAAGCATTCTTTTTTTGCTAGACTGAATCTAGATCACGCATGTCAATGCTCAGTAACATTTCTTACTATCTACAAAATGCTGACCTACAGTATGTGCTTAAATCACTCTAATTTTGCTAATTAATGCCTGATGCAATTTAAAACTCTTCCTGTTTTAAATCTCTGTATGATTTGTTTAGCTCGTACTCCCTAGGGTCGCTAGTGCCACCTCTTATATTCTGGGTATACTGTAATATCCTATTATTCACTTCACTTTAGGCATCCATGTACAGGGTTCGTACAAGGTGCTTGAAGTCCTTGAAAGCGCTTGAATTTGTTAAGGAAAGAATCAAGGTCTTGAATTCCTTGAAATTGTTACGTACGTTCTTAAAAATCCTCGAATTTAAATTTTTGTCGAAATTAAAATTTTGTTTAATTTAAATTTTGTCGAATAAAGACAACCTACCATTTGTTTTAAATAACTTTCATTTTTGAAATTCGTGCCAACGCAACAACAGCAACAACACATTAAAAAAAGGACTATTTTTTTCTCTCGGGCAGATTTTACAGCAGCTTTTATTTTTCCTCATCTTTTTTGTCCCAATTTTTTTTTTACCATCGCCCTTTTCTGCTGCTTTAGTATTTCCTTAATGCACAGTGTTTAGTGAGATGTCGATAGCAAGTTTGTTGTTTAATCAAGGACCACGCTAGTGGTCCGCCTGCCAAGTTCAATAATTGTCACACTTCATTGTAACTCCATTGCAAGAAAGTCGTTGTTTAATTCTTGCATTGTTGTTAAATGGCCACTAGCTTTGGTACTTTAACAAAAACCAGAGCTGAGCGTATTTCACGAGGGCGAGGATAAATATTTATGCGGCGAAACAGCTTGAAAATTGTTGAAAATGGGCAGCCTTTATGCCCTGACGAGCAATAGTTGTATTTCAATCACGTGCATAAACTGTATCAATGTCATAAAAGTGTGTGAAGATCGTTGATGTTAGCTACTATATACTGACTACTAATTCCATTCATATAAAATAAATTACGCGACAGATACGAATGAAATTTGGTATTCAACGCTCTTTTAACTCCAATATGTGCCTTTTATGGTTTGATGTTTGTGGCGGCATTAACTAAAAAGATTGCAATAATTTGTAATGCTAGTTTTTCGTATGTTTGAAAAATGTCACCGGTGAACAAAATAAACATTACTCGTTATTAGTGTTAACGAGTAACAATGCAAACAGACTGTCGGAAATAATCGGCTTTTAATAAATCCGCAGTCCGCGGTTCTTATTGTTGATGGTTGAATGCAAATCGGCAAACGTTTTAATTTATATGATTGAAGTCCTCACTGCAGCAAAACTAAAACAAAATAATATCTCCGTTCATATTCTTCGACCAAACTTGGTCAAATAGTAGATAACTGTGGGCAGTAGCTAAAATAAGATGCCACCAAAAAAAAACTACAAAAGAAGTGATATCTAAAACAAAACCCGCAAGGGTGAAAGAACCCGCCAAGTTTCAACCAATCAAAGTAGTGATATCAGAGCCAAAATGGCTGCCACCAAGTTGCTTCATTATTTGCCAAGCTAATCCCACCGACTGTTACCTCACATGTTAAATCAAAAACTCGACCATTGATACCGATAGTAGCAATGGTCAGGCTTTTGATTTAACCTTTGATCTAATACTCTGTGGGATTAGCTTGGAAACTAATGTACCAACGTGGTGGCAGGCACTTTGGCTCTGATATCACTACTTTGATTAAAACTTGGCGGGTTCTTTCACCCTTGTGGTTTTTGTTTTATAATGATTAATGAACATCCTTAAAAACTTAATTGATTTTTGGAAAAAGTCCTTGAAAGTGCTTGAATTTTTTGTGTATGATCTTATGCGAACCCTGCATGAAGAACTCGCGTCGCTCTGTTCGCTAATGGGGCACCTTAGTCGCTCTGAACCACCAGAGGCACTGCGGTACTACTGATCCTTCGCTCTTCACTCGTGCCCATACAATAGCATGGCGTGCTACTATTTTGCTTGAACAGCATCAACAAAAAATGCCTGCTTTGTTCTGTTCCGACGTGTAAGAATTGGGCAAGCGGCTATGGCATCCCAAAAGACCCAGTACTACGAAAACGGTGGCAGATAGCCATTAAACGAGTCGACGAAACTACAAACGGTTGCGCGGAAAACACTCCAAGGCCTGCAGCCTAATCCGACGATTATCGCATGGAAAGTTTATTAGACAAGTTGCTTGCTCACAGATTTATATAACCAACAGACATACGTTAAAGAAAACTAATAGAATCTATTAAGACGTTCGTAAGCTGCGATTATTGCGCATCTCGACCAAAATCCCGCATTAGGCCCCCGAAAAAAAGAATAGATTAAAAAAAAAAAATCCTCCGTTCATTGCCAAACAAAATCATCGTAAACAACGTAACAAGGTCACACTATCTTGCCTCTGCGTCACTATAACAATCTAAGGATATTAAACACTCATGTTTTGATGACAATTCGTATGGTTCCACCCGTTTTTACTGATTATTAATGTTCGTCCAAAAATACAGGTTTAACGTTACTGATTTGTAATGATAATAAATTTGCTTCATTATTATACGCTTAAGTAAAAACTGTAAATCGAGCCTAACCTTATTCAGCCCAATGTGCTATGCACGAAAATATTAGTAGCGAACCATGGAAAAAAGTAACATTGAAAAAAAATTACTGCAGAAAATAAATGGCCTGAGGCAATAAGGCCTCGGGGGAAAAAAACGACTCAGAAAAAATGCCATTTCTGGTGAAACTCTTACCCTGACTGGCGAAATTCAAACCAAGGCAACTGACCTAACATACCTATGATACCCTAATAATATGATACCATAATGACACCATGGCAAAACAACAAAAACAATATAACGTTTTTTCTTTTGCCGTTCGGAAATATACAATACCTGAAAATGTGTAGCATTCTTCCCTGAAGTATGCTTCTCTTGCTGGAGTTTTAAAGTTGCCTCAAGGTGGGCATCTGCGTAACCCCTCCTGCGCATGCCCTAAGACCCTCTATAAGGGCATTCGGGCGAGACCGGCCCGTCATCTTTTCCCTCCAGCGGTAGCCGGAAACGTCTACCTTCAGCTTCTCTCCTGTTTCATATCTTCAAGCAACAGTTTGACTTTTGCATCAGTCCCTGTCCTGTTTTCTGCTATCCGAGTTTCGACTCCGTCTCCATCCTGATTTGAGCAGTCCGACTTTCGCTCTGTCTCTATCCTGTTTTCTGCAGTCCGACTTTCAAGATCGCGGATAGCCAATGCACGCTCAAGCAGACGACGCGATGGCCCGTTCAAAGAAAGCGACGACTGAGACTGGAAACAAGATGGCTCCCCCATCGCCTCGCAGTCCGTCTTCCGTCGATCCTAATATTGTTGTCAGTCCTTCAATTCAAGTGTCTCCTTCTGCATCACCACTTCCATGTGGCTAACTTTCATCACATTCCTGAATTAAGAAGGCCAAGAAAAAGACCTTCATCTTCTAAATCGCATCGATCTTTATCCGAATTTCCACTCGATCTGTCATCACGCTTGTCCAAGAATTCGGACTGTCCTTCGCACACGTTTCAAAACTCGGATTATTTTTCCAAGAATTCGGACAGTCGATCACACAAGGATCAACCTCTATCCGCATCACAAGTACACGCTCTAATGGACAGTGCCATACGTGAATTAAACTACAAGTCAACAATAAACTAACCATCCTCCTCATCGCACAGCCTTTCCTACACCCAAGATTGGTTACTAATTCATCTTCATCTTCTCACAAACGTCACCGCTAACCAGGCAAGTCTTCTCGAATTAAAACTTCCAAACATTCCACAAAGAAAAAAGAAGATACTGTGTTTGTCCGTCCATCGGCCCCTCCGAAAAAGAAACGCGACACAACAGCCCGGACCATTCAATTACTACCGAAACTGATCTTGAGTTGGCTTCTGTCCTCAACAATTCGTTTCAACAAGAGTCTTCCCGACATTCAAGCAATTCAGATTCAATGGAAACGACACGTCACGCCCACTTTAACGACTGCTCTACAGACGAAGACGACGAAGAAAATACTTCGATCCCATTATCCGAACTTCTTCGCAAGGTCGAAGAATCCATCCCAGACTGTTTACTCTACAAACCCTCACCCACGACCGCTACATCAACACAAAATCGGGGTCTCACCACAGGAATTGGATACTGTCAACGAGACAAGACTCTCAAGTCCCGTCGTATGCTCGGCCAGTCTAGAACACTTCTCATAACTCTACTACGCAACGGCGGTACCTTCATGGGAAAAGGAGAACCATTAGAACTGGACAAAAATCCACCTTCCCCCAAGCCTGGACGTGAAAAGTGGTTCTTCCGCCCTTATGGTGATGGCGCAGCAAACCCACGCCACTAAGGAACCTACACTAAATCTGAGTTTTTAACTTCTGAAGCTAAGATGGATTTCGGAACAGCCCACCACTTTTCCTAAACGAATCGATATCCCTTCCGCAGTCCTGAAAGACATCGACAAGATCACCCGTCTTAGTCTCCGAGCTCTTTCTCAAGCTGACGTAATTTACACGGCAATCTACGCTTTATGCGAAAAAGTCTCAACTGAACAAAGTCAATCCGAGGCAGCACGTCTCAACAGCATAATTCAGCAGCTTTTCAAGAAGGCACCTTTTGCAGTCTACCACTCAATGAACTGGTCAACAAAGGCGCTTTTCAACACGACCCTCCTTTTAAGATATGCAGCCCTGCACACTTCAACAAACATCAATGACTCCACCTGTCACATCTTGAGAAATCAGCCTATCCACGAAACGGACACACTTTTCTGCGGTCTGATTCCTAAACTTGCTCCACGCTTGGATTCCTCACGCAAGCCAAGATTCAACAGACCCTTTTACAAGAACCAGAAGTCCTTTCGTTCCAGTCCAAAAAAATTGCCTGCCGGTCCTTTCGAATCAAGTCAAACTACAGAGGAAGGGGAAAAAGCAACAACAGAGCTTCCATACCAGACCGTCGCAGCTTCTACTCATCCAAGACGTCCCTCAGCAAATCCCACAACCGATGACACACCTTGTCAATCCATCCCAGCAGGCGGGCCGCCTTCAACATTTTCGCCATGCCTGGGAGAACATCACAAACGACAAGTTTATACTCTCCGTCATAACAGACGGCTTTCATCCCACCTTCCTGGCCAGACCAAAATTTATCACACCCCCTCCCAGGGAATTTGCACCAAAAACATGGAAATTCAAGAACTTCTCATAAAAAGAGCCATCCAAAAAAGCCCAAATCCAAATCAACCTGGTTTCTACAGCACCATTTTCCTCACACCCAAAAAAACAGGAGGAGAAAGCTTGAAACCACAAAACAAGTTCATGGAAAATTCTCACTTCAAGATGGAAACGTTCGAAACCATTCTGCAAAATCTAAACAAAAACGACTGGACCATTCCTCTCGATCTAGAAGATGCATATCTCCACATCCCACTCCATCGGGCAGTCCATCTTTTTTTCCGCTTCGTGTACGACGAAGCGTCTACGAATTCATCTCCCTACCATTCGGTCTAAACGCCGCACCAAGAATTTTCACTGCTGTCCTGAAACCTGTTCTAGCCCACCTGCACCAAAACTAAATTCCAGTAAGCGCATATTTGGACGATTGGATCCTCAACCACGAATCACCACCCAACGCATTTCAAACCGAGAATTCACCATGACCCTCTGAAATTTAGGCTTCGGCATCAACATAAAGAAATCCCACCTCCAACCTGCCCAGTCCTTTATCTTCCTAAGAGCCTCATTCAATCTCGCATCTGCAACCATCACTCCTTCTCCAGATCGAATCGAGTCAACCTTATCCGTCTGCAGGAACTTTCGTCAAAAACCAAGTAACACACTGCCAGACCTAAACTGCCTGATAGGAACCTTGGACTCCATGGCATCTCTTGTCCCCTACGGGCAATGGATGACAAGACCCTTCCATCATTTTCGGATCGATCATTGGAAAGATACTCATCCCTCATCCACCAAAACATCCCTAACGGATGAAACCTTCCCCTTCGAGAGTCTCCTCTGGTGGTCAAACATCAAGACACTATCTCAGGGAGTCCCTCTTCACGAACCACAACCCGACCTGATCCTTTTAACAGATGCATCATTACAAGGATGGGGAGCACACATAAACCAAGTGGAAACTTCAGGAACGTGGGCACAACATGAAATGGACTACATCAACATCCTGGAAATGAAGGCAATCCTAAATGCACTTCACCACTTCCAAAACGCCATTCAAGGGAATATAGTCCAAGTCCAATCAGACAACACAACCGCAGTCACCTATATCCGCAAAGAGGGTGGCACCCACTCCCGTCGTCTCCATCACATCACTTCCCAAATTTTCCGACTCTGCATCTCGCTACAAACAACCATTTTACCACTCAACATCCCTGGAAATCGCAACGTAATAGCTGACTCCCTGTCTCGCCAGAAACCACCTTCTCTAAAGACAGCCATCTGCGAATCTCTATTCAACCTCTGGGGCAAACACATGATCGACCTATTTGCCACGAGACAGAATGCCAAACTTCCCCAGTTCATCAGCCCAGTTCCTGGCGACAGAGCCTGGACAGTGGACGCCCTCACCTTTCCATGGAAGAACTCCACATCTACCTCTTCCCACCATTCAAACTTCTCCCAACAATTCTTCAAAGAATTCAAACAACGCCCGGTCTATTCCTGCTGATAGCATCAAATTGGCCAGCAGCACCTTGGTTTCCCCTTTTACTAAAACTTCTCATAGACCATCCAAGAAAACTACCAGAAATTCCAGATCTATTGTCTCAAAGGAAAGGCACCCTCCTCAACCAACACAGCAACAGCCTACCACTACACGGGTGGCTACTATCATCCAACTCCTCAAGGAGGGTGGAATTTTTGAAGAGGAAGCATCCAGGATCGCAAGCAAAGCAATCCGTGACTCTACAAACAGAATCTACGATAGTCACTGGAAACGCTGGTTTCATTGGTGTCACGGAAGGAAAGCCAACCCGATCAATCCCACTTTACCAGAACTCCTAAATTTCCTCAATGACCTATTCAAAGAAGGTCTCAAAGGGTCTACAATCCTGGTATACAGATCTATCCTTAACTCAGTTTTCAAAGCAGCTGGATCATCACATCTTCTGGGTGACTTTCGTATCTCAACCCTTATCAAATCCTTTGAAGTAGAAAGACCTTCCATACAAAGAACCTTTCTTCACTGGGACCTTTCCATCGTACTACAATCCTAAATGAAAGCCCCTTATGAACCTCTACAAAGCTGCTCTCTGAACCTGCTGACACGCAAGACTGTCTTTTTAACCACCCTGGCTTCAAGCCTTCGATGCAGCGAAATCCAAGCATTGTCAATTGATCCTGCTTGCTGTTTCTTCCATGAAAACTTCACGGCAATTCATTTAAGACCAAGGGCATCCTTTCGTGCAAAGACACAACGACCGTCTGAACCACATAACTTCGTAAAAAACACACACAACCACCAGGCAGAAACACACACACAAAGTTCCTTTGAATTTTCGGTGAAATCCACCCCGTTCACCTTCTTCAGAAAAAATTTGTCAACACCACAAAAACGTCCGAAAACTACATGTCAAAGTTCGCGAATTCCAGATTTCAAAAACACGCGCGTGGAGGGATGCGCGTTTGAGGACCCTTGAGTCTTTGGCGATTAGGCGATTTACAACACTTAAACATCCATTAATGAACATCACGGGACCGACATACGAAGGCATTGACAGATTGGTGTCACCTACGCTGGCTGCCAAGCTTGACGCTAAGTGGGGTATCCAGATGGCAAGTGAAGATCAGTGATGCATTCCTCCACGCGCGTGTTTTTGAAATCTGGAATTCGCGAACTTTGACATGTAGTTTTCGGACGTTTTTGTGTTGACAAATATTTTCTGAAGAAGGTGAACGGGGTGGATTTCACCGAAAATTCAAAGGAACTTTGTGTGTGTGTTTCTGCCTGGTGGTTGTGTGTGTTTTTTACGAAGTTATGTCGTTTTCAAACCACTGTAAACGCCGGTTGCCGGTATTTGGTGACCGTCTGAACCCTCAAAACCAATTGTCATCCCCGCCCTCACAAACATAATTGGAGATGAACCAGAACGTTTTCTCTGTCCAGTCTGTGCACTACGCTGCTACATCAAAAGAAATGAAAACAACAAATTTCGAAAAGGCCGCAACCAACTATTCCTACCCTTCAGAGTTGACTGCGGGACCACCTCCGCAGCATTGATAGCAACATGGATAAAATCTGTCATTCACAGTGCGTACGAAGATCTCAACATAGACTGTACTGACAACAAAATTAGGATCATGGCGCACGAACTCAGAGCGATATCAACCTCCTGGGCATTTCATAACAACATAGGCATCAATGAAATTCTGCAAGCAGCCTCCTGGAGAAGTCAAACTGTATTTATAAGCCATTATTTCCGGGCGATGACAACCCAAGAAAACTGATTACATCGTCTGGCACCTATCGTCACAGCCAGACATGTCATCCAACCCCCTTAAGCACAGAAAACAGACACCAACAAGTCGGAATCTCTGAAGCAGATGTCCTGAACACGATGTCCTGAACACGATGTCCTGAACATGATGTCCTGAAGCACAAGCAAGACCTAAACAAACGGCCCTTTTCTGGGCCACAAAGACTTTACGAAAGAGATTCAAATTCCTGTTTTCAATCTGTTTTCAATAAAATGCGAAGTGTATCTTTTTGGGGGTAAGCCAGCTCGTAACCCTAGGGTACTTGTCAAGGGTGCCCACCACCTGAGTTGACAAGGGCTACTGAAAATGCTACAAATTTTCAGGTATTGTATTTTTCCGAACGGCAAAAGAAACAGTATTTTGCCGGCCCTCCTGCTGGCCGGCTGAAAATTGTTTCTGTTGCCTAATAGGAAATATACAATACCTGAACCCACCCTACCTCCCCTCTTTGAGTCACCACTTGACATACCGAGAGGGAAAGATGGCGGGCTGGTCTCGTCCGAATGCTTTTATAGAGGATCCTAGCGCATGCGCAGGAGGGGTTACGCAGCTGGCCGTCTCGAGGCAACTTTAAAACTCCAGCAAGAGAAGCATACTTCAGGGAAGAATGCTACAAATTTTCAGGTATTGTATATTTCCTATTAGGCAACAGAAACAATTTTCAGTCGGCCAGGCAGGAGGGCCGTCAAAATACGGTTGTTTTCTTTTGACTTTTTCCCCCCATCCGACTTTTTCTCCCTCTGATTTTTTTTTATTCCTCTTTTCATAGGTCTTTTTTCCTTGCGGTTTATTTTTCCTGTTTTTTTTTTCTTTCAGCTTATTTCCTGCATGCTGTTTAATTTGTAAGCCATTTTTCGGTTTGTTTTTTGGCGCAGGGCCAGTGTCTTGGCCAACAATGCACTTTTTTAAACAGAGTGAAGTAATGCGAACCCGGTCCACACCCACGGCCTATGTCAACATTGTCAACAAGTGAATGCTAAGGAAAAATTTCACCAACCTTTGGTGGGGGGGGGGGGCCCCCCCAGAAATTTAGAGAACGTGTATTGTAGGGTCTGCATTTTGCTTGGAATATTGTTATTGACTGCAGCGTTTTGTATCCAACCCAAAACCTTAACAGTCATGTAAAATATGCAGGGTACCCCACGTGTTCAAAATGAAGTACATATACGAACCCAGTCCCCACTATAAGCTATGTTTACAAGTTGGTGCTAAATGAATGGAGTTGTAGCCACGATTTTTCTTGGGGGGGGGGGGGAGTTGTGGGAGGACAGAATTCTAAACAAAAACTCGCATTTTGTATTCAGGTGCTTATTACATGAATATTGCCACTAGCTACAATCTTAGCAAATATCCAAAAACGCTAGTTCCTGATCCGAGGACACTTTATGTAGTAGTCCACCCTGCGCATGTTACATTTCATATTCTGAATGAAGTAACTTTCAACCTCGTCTCTCAAATCTTGTTTCTTTTCCCATGTGTCGAAACTCCATGTCGCAATAAATTGGGCTTCGGCTTCTCGATCCGTCTTGGTTCGTACTGAACGCCAGCCATTGCTTCCACACGAGATGAGAGTCAAGGACCACTAGTACATGACTCCTCGTGGCAGCAATCGCGAGTGCTAAGGTGCGCCATTTTTTGGATAAATCGCCAAATAATGCCCAAAACGCCACCAAGAAGGCAGATGCTTTAAAGCTCAGCGAAATCTTTGCCCCGGCAAAGTTTTCCTAATTTACACATGCAAGAAGACCCCACAGGACTTACACTCAGTTTGCAGGAATTGCAGGGAATGCAATTTTGTGGACAATAAGAGCAGCGGGTTGTCAAAAACCCGGGTCTTTTTGAAAAAGCCCTACCCGGGTGGGTTTTTTCGGGCTTGATTGAGTTTTTCCGGGCTTTATCAAGTTTTTTTGTTATGTGTGCCGAGTTTTTTTTTAATGTTTTATACACTCTGCTCTGTTTCAACTCTGCTTATGAACTCCTTTTGGAATTCGGTTTAGTGGATTGGCAGTTCAATAGGAAATATGATTATTAAGCATCCCTTTATTCATTTTACTTCACTCTAAGTCTAAACTAAGTGGTATCTACCTTTAAACTAAGTATTTGGGTCAGTCGAACACTAACTGTTGAAAAATGATTTTCAAATAGTAGCCCCTAAAAATAAAAAAAAAACCCACTTACTGAGTTTAATACCAGGTTTTTTCACGTGGGTTTTTTTGTGAAAAAGCCCAGTGGGTTTTATTGGGCTGGGGAAAATCATAACCCTAAATAAGAGTTAGATTTGTGATTTGCACAACGTTAAGGTAGTGAAAAGGATCCTTCGAACATAGGTGTAAGCCCGATCTTCACAAAATCGGTGCGTCAGGACAAAGTGGTTCGGTGACTCATGTTTCTACTCCATCTGTCAAAATCCGTTGGTTAGAAGCTCTCAATACGGACGTGAATATGCCGCTAGTTTTTCTTTCTGAAGAAATGATCGCTCTGCACCGGTAGTGCTGCTAAGCCTTGCGTACCGCAGGAAGAATCGGCAGTTTTTAACGTTAACACTCCTTCCGATTCTTTTTCCTTCAGTTTGCAGTTTGTAACATTGTTACGATGTTGCTTTTTTCGATGTCGATTCGATGTCGAGTTTTTTTACGTCGATGCATTTAGATGTTCGATGCATTTCGATGTTTGTTAAATAAATTAAAGCGGAACACACCTTACTAATTGTGGCGGGGGGGGGGCCGCCCTCCACCCCCCTGTCATTTTTCGGGGCGGGGGTGGGGGCTTGCACGACTCATCCAGCCTGATGCTCCATGCCGGTAAATATATATTTCTACGATTACCGTATTGGCTTTCATATAAGCCGCGCTCGCAGAAAGATGCCCCAGAAAAAAGCCCATACCAAATAAAAAGTGCACACAAGCCATGTTTTCTCCACAATTTGTGACCTGTAAAGATGTGAAAATATTGGTATTAATTAATCAATAGACAAGCATCTAATGTGAGTAAATTTAGTGCTGTTAATTAAGTAGTGAGCAGCAATTTTTCTATCCATTTGGAGGCAAAGTTTGTTTAAAAATATTAAGTTAAATGTTTTTGTTTTTTTTAGAAATTACTTCAGAACGGTTATCTAGTGACTTGATGAATCGGACTAAAATAGGTGCTGAAACTCCCCCTCGTAGTCTCTCATATTTCTCTTGGTAGAAAACTCTGCATGGAAGAGATTGGCAAGATCCTTTTATCAGTTATCTTTTAGAACAGCTTCTTCACCTTTGGAATTTTCTTAATTCTGTAGGTTATATGGCTGCAACTATAAACTTTGTGAAATGTACTATATACTAAATTATTACTGCAGTATTGATATAGCTATAGACTTCATCACATATTACAAGCAATGTGGGCACAATTTTTTTAAACCACCAATGTGGAAAGGAGCTGGTTTCCGAAGGAAGCAGTAGTGCAATTTTATCTGCAGGTTTTAAGTTTTGAAGCTTTAGAAAACTTTGAGCCCACCTACATCAGTAATTCATTGATTTCCCACCTACCCTCAAAATGGTGTTAGTCAGAGGCACGTGACTGGTTGAAAATAGTCCAAGTTCCCTAACTCCAACCAGCGTACAAGGCCAGTTTCAAGTTCATTTTGGCATGTTTTATGACAGGTTGCTATTTCTTAAGTGACAAATCATTGCTGAGTGCAAACGATGCCAAGTACGAGAGAGGAGCGTACAGTTTAGGAAGCACCTTCTAAGGGATACATCTGCTTGGGCACACTTGGTGGTTTGGTTATTTGCTAAGAATTTCTTGTTCCTTCCACTAGTTTTCGTCCCTTCCAAGGAGAGTTAAAAGTTTTTCTTTACCTTCAAAGATGCCGTGCTGTGCTTCGTTTTTTTTTTTTAACTTAAAAGATCTAATAGGAATAGAGTAGCCACCTGCCGTCCATAAATTTTTCTTTTACTACACACGCGGTTTCTCTCAGACTAAATCTGTTAAGAAATTGAATTATCACTGGCTGAAGTTTTTGAGCCAAGAACTGGATCATTTCTAAATATAAATATTTTTTGGCATTGATTTGTATTGTTGAAAGCAAAAGCTGGTGCATATCAAAAAGAGTTAGAAGCAGTTGATTGCCTTCTGCATGTGCGAGGATCAAACTAGCAATTAAGCCAAACATATGTCGATATTATGGATGAATTTGTCACGATACAGTCGCCGCCCTCAAAAAGGCTCACATCGGAACAAAAACAAGGTTAGTACTTAGTAGTGTAGCATTACTGACAATGAAAATGTAAGCTCATGATAATGAAAAATTGTGCTCCTTTGTACCTCGTATCCTTTCATAAAACCAGTTTCAGTTAGTTAAATACTTTTTTACGGTTTGTTGGTTAGTTGGTTGTGATGATTCATAAAGTATTGTGTGTTACCTAGCCCCTTCGATCTTCTGCGTGTAAGGTGTCTCGGGTATAGCGATTCTGAATATTTTTTAGGCCTCCCATGATTGGAAGTAACGGGATGGCAAACCCAGGGACTTGGTGTGGGAAAGCTTCAGTCATGTTATGGGCCGAGATGTGGTCTAGAATATGCTAGAATAGTTCCCATAGATGAGTAGTCTTTCGCACTACCCTGAACGACAAGGCACAAATACTAGTTTTCCTTAGTAGACTTCAAAAACGTATTGAGGTACTGTTCAAAAGCGTAGCATTTATGAATCCATTATTGCTTCATTGTCGCACAGTTACTTCGGGTAAAACAGTTTTGTGTTCAATTTTGGCAAGCTGTTTCATGCCACTTATTTGAGATAACGAGCAACAGCTTGTTGAAAATTAATACAAGACTTGTTACTCTGCTTGCTAAGTAATGCACTTCTGCATTTTGCTGTTTGCTAAATGCAGAAAAATGTAATGGATTGGTTGAAAATTGTGCCAGTTCAACTCCAAAAAGTTGGTTCTGGAGAGTCAATGACTCCCAAGATTTTAAAAATAAATAACGCCGTCTTCAACACTGTTGCGCGAGTTAAACAAAACAAAAAAAAAGAAATTTAAATAAATTAGCTTTTTTTTCTGCAGTGAGATTGAAGCCCCATTTTTTTTTTTGCCTTTCACTGTCCTTGAATATTTATTTCATTTACCATTATTTTGTCATCTTCTTGAGAATGCAAGTATATCAAAATCAACAAAATATTTCCGAACATTTTCACCTCCATTGTGTGTCCTGGACCCCGCTGGGAGAACTTGTTGAGCTACCAACCATTTCAGAAAATCCAACGTGCACCCCTGTCACTTGTTTTCTTAAGTCAATTTACCCTAGTAAATAACAAACTTGAATTGGTATGGAATTGACAAGGTTACTGAATGCAGTACTTGACTAATTTATGGGTGCAAACTAAAAAAATTGTTGGCCCTTATTTTTCAAAATATACTTAGCGGGGGAATCCCATAGAAACCCCCCCCCCTCACCCCTCTCCCAGATACTTTTTTTTTTGTTCGGTCGCTTCCTTTTTTTTTGAAAATGTAACGTAGCAGGCCTGCTTTGCAGCAAGTTGTTGGGTAATCTTCTTGAACCATCAAGATTGAGTTAGATGCCTTGATACCATGAATACTCCAATATGTTTGAATGTCCCGTCATTCTTCGGATGATTCGGGGAGCGGGTCAAACCTCCAAAGTCATCCACTGCAATAGCCAGGCACCTTGAAAACCTGTAAATGTCCTGGGAAATTAAAATGAAATTCCAGGTCTGGAAAAGTCCTTGAAAAACTCGAAAAATCTTGTTAAGTCCTGGAAATTGTCATAACAGAAAATCACAGTTGTGTTTTCCGTGTCAAGACATCAGTGTAGTAAAAAGCAAACTAATTGTAGTAACGCCAGTGTTAGTACGTTTCACTAGTGTCACGTAATGAAACAAAATCTTTCACAGATTGCCACTGTGTTGATAAGCTTTCATATTTAACAATTTTATCTTTTAATTATCAAATTTTCTCATCTACATAACGATTCTGGATGACAACAATTAAATTAGAAAAGGAAAAGGCCTCATCAGTAAGAATCTAATAATTAGTTAAATCGGTTTTCATTGTACGTGCACGTGTTATGTCTTTGCTACGGTGTCTTAACAAATCTGGGTGCATGTGCTATGGATTTAAAACTCGTCTAAGCCATTCATTGTTGGTGGGGAAAATGTCAACTGAACACATATAGTTTTAAATGAAACTAAGCAGTTTTGTTAATTGGCAGCTGGAAACAATAGAATGTCTTATTTTTTTCATAGATGCGGGCTTTCAGAGCTGAGCTGAATTGTTTCAAAGGGGACAGCAACAATCACAGCGGATTTGAAATGTCAGTGCCTGGAGACTGAGTCCGGAAAAGGGGTCGGGGCTGCGTCATGCCCGGGGTCCCTGATTGAGTGAGCAAAGCGAACGAAAATCAGTGTTTCTTGTTTGCCAAAACATATTAACCTGATAATTTTAGCATTACATTCCTTGAATGTGATGGTTCCCTGGAGGTTTTTCGGTTGTGAGTATCCGCTTGCTTGCATGCTGCCACTGCGCCTGCGCGACGCAGTCCTCTATATAAAGCGGCAGCATGGCCGATATCGGCATTCATTTTCCTCCAAGAGGTTCCCACGTCGATCTCTGGAATTCAGATTTTCGCTTTCGCGACAAGCTTGGCTACTACCGAAGACTCAGCTGCTCTCCCGGCTCTTCTTCACGTCCACTGGCCGGCCGGTCATGACCGGGACAGTTATGTCGCAAATGAAGAGGACGACTCGCCGCTCCAAGACAGACAACGCACCCCACCCCCGCCTGAGCTTGCGGCCCTCGAAGACTTCCGGCAAGCCAAGTCCCTCTTCCGGGTAGCGAAAAAGAAGCTACAAGACGCTTCGTCTCTCCGGGGAATCTCCAGGGCGCTAGCACGCAAGATCGCATCCTGTGCCGCCTCCCTCTTGCACCTCGTTGGTGGAATGAGCTGACACTCAGGACTGGGTTGCTTTAACGACAAGCCACGACAGCCGAAAACGCCAGTTGCCCGTCCCTCCATCTGGAGCCAAGCAACGCAGACTTGCGGCGCCACCAGCCTTCGCGACACCTGCTTTCGCGACAAAGGAAGTCACGCCTCCGTCCGCTCCTGCCCATCCAGTTCACAGATGACAACACGGAAGACCCTACCATTCCCCACAGCCCACTGACGTCCCAGTTATCAACCGTGGTCTCAAGACAGGCTTTGGATTTGCTCTTCGCGATAAAGATACCAAGCCACGCAGCCTTTTTGGACAGTCGACGGCGCTTCTCACCTGCCTCCTTCGGAACGGCAGCTTCCTGCTGGGCAGAGGCGAACTTCTACAACTAAACACAGAACCGCCTGCACCACGCCCCGGCCACGAATCAAGTTTCTTACGGACCTTTGGCGATGGTGCCACAAATCCAAGATGTTTTGACACCTACCCAGAATATATTCTTCTGTAGCGAAGTCAACCTGGATTTCGGCTCTGCTCTCGTCATTCCCAAACGCATTAAGATGCCTTCCTTCGTTGACTACAGATGTCGTCTGCCGCCTTCGCTTTCGCGAAATCTTAAGTCCTTCAGCACTGACGCTGCTGCCTTAATGGCCCTTCGGACGCCTCCGCCCACATTCTGGCTTCCTGCCTCAACCACCGCTGAACGCCGGCGTCCCCATGTCACTAGTCACAGCAACGCATCGCCCTTTTCGCGACACTGAAGCTAATTGCAACTACCGTCCTCTCCGGGTTTGCCCTCCTGACGCTATTTCTCTTCCGGCCACCCATGCCGAGTTCTTTGAACAGCAACAGGGATCTCTCATTGCCTTCATGCAGTGCAACCACAAGACACGACTCCTCCAAAACGCAGTACCCCCCCCCCCCCCCCGCATCCTCGTTGCCGCGTTTCAACGGCCCCCGTCACCACTGCTCGTATCGAGCGAAAATCATGACAACAATTGCTGTCTGTCAACAATTGACAACAACTTCTGCTCGCCTCACTCGTGGCTAAAACCCACGTTTTGAGTGAAGTATCAAGACTGAAGCCGTCTGCACCTTTTACTGCTTGTCTGGCCGTGGCTGACCCCACGTCTCAAGCGAAAATCAAGTTAACAGTTGCTGTCTACTGCTGCTCGTCTCACTCGAGGCTAAAACCCACGTTTGAGTGAAGAATCAAGATTGAAGTCGTTTCCACCTTTTGCTGCTTGTCTCGACCGTGGCTGTCCCCACGTCTCAAATGAAAATCAAGACAACAGTTGTTGCCCACTGCTGCTCGTCTCATTCGTGGCTAGAACCCACGTTTCGAGTGAACCACATAGGAAGCCGTTTGCACATCTTCCTGCTTGCCTCGACCGTGGTTGACCCCACGTCTCGAGCGAAAATCATGACGACAAGTGCTGTCTACTGTTGCTCGTCTCACTCGTGGCTTAAACCTACGTTTTGAGTGCAGAACCAAGACGGAAGCCGTTCCACCTTTCGCTTGTATCGGCTGTGGCTGAACCCATGTCTTTTACAAAAATCAAGACAACAGTTGCTGTCTACTACCACTCGTCTAACTCGTGGCTAAGCCCACGTTTTGAGTGAAGAACCAAGACAGAGGCCGTTTGCACCTCTTGGTGCTTGTCCCAACTATGGCTGTCCCCAAGTCTGGAGTAAAATCAAGACACTAGCTGCTGTGTACACTCATGCTCGTCTCATTTGTGGGTACAACCCACGTTTAGAGTGAAGAATCAAGACGGGACCATCTCCACCTTGGCTGCTTGTCTCGACCATGGCTGACGTCACGTCTCGAGTAAAATCATGACAACACTTGCCGTCCACTCCGATCCCCGGCTAATCCGTGGCTAAAAACCACGCTTTAGAGTGTAGAGTCAAGTCGGATGACGCTTTTCCCTTTTGCACCTTGTCTCGACCATGGTTTGCCCCACGTCTCGAGCGGAAATCAAAACATCAGCTCATCAGTCGGTTGGCCATGTTGACCCTTCGCGACGCCGCCCCTCCTTCCACACTGAACGCTGCTTTTCGCCGTGTGACCCGTGACTACATGGACCTTACAACTATCAACCGCCTTTTTCCATCTCCCGCAGCGAACCAACGCTAAGACTTAATTCCGTCGATTACTTGCCAAGTCAGCCACTAATACAACTCCTCAGCATTCTACCTGGAATGAAGCGTCGCTTCCTTCGGTGCCGCTGCCTTCGCGACACCTGCTTTCACGACATGAGTTGTGAAACACCGCCTTCCCGTTCCTGCTGCTGCCGTCCCAACGATCGCTAGGCGGCCGGTCTTGCCGGGGTGCCCATGTCGTTGCCGACGAATAACGTCCGCTGCCTTGAAACGCCCGCGTCGATCTCTGAAACTTGCCTTCGCTTTCGCGACATCTTATGTCCTTCAGCGCAGACACTGCTGCCCTCACTGCCCTTCGGCCTCCTTCACCTCTGAACAGTGCGCTTCAATCGTGAAGCGCCACCGACTCAACTCTCCCCCGACTTCCAACCGAGCCCACGCCCCGGCTTCCTGCCTCGTTCGCCGCTGAATGACCAGCCTTGTCCGACGTCCCCATGTCACTGGTCACAACAACGCATCACCCTTTCGCGACACTGGGGCTCATTGCGACCACCATCCTCTCTGGGTTTTGGCCTCCGAACGCCACTTTCTTCCGGCTGCCCACGCTGAGTTCATCTACCGGACATGCAGAGATCCCTCTGTCAACACCATCGGGGAACGGTACCTGTTACCGACCCCTCGAGAAAACGCCTTTCATCTCGCAGATGGCTTCCGTCTTCGTCGGCCGCCACACGGCTGTCCCACCCCAGAACGCCCTGTGGATCCCTCTTCCCGCAACGCTTCTTTGTCGCAAAAACAGTTTAACTGGAATTTGGCGCGAAAGCTCCAGCCTCGTATTGACGTCCCGCCCTTCCGTTCACGGTCCTGGTCCCGGATTGGCAGCTAACACAGCCTCCCTGTCGTCGCAGCCTTCTTTGTGTGGGCATCTGGTGTTAACTATCGGATCTCATTACTCCTCCGCCCACTCGAAAACGACCGTCCCACAACAAGACGACTCCTACCAGATTGGGACTAATCAATTGTTCAACAATCTCTAATGGAAGCCCCTTCCAAACCAATACAAGACTGTTCCTTCCACCTCTTAACCAGGAAACCGTCTTCCTCGTGACTCTCACAGCAAGTGCCCGCTGTTCCGAAACTCAAGCCCTCTCCGCAGACCCAGCTTCCTGCATTTTTGGTCCAAACTTCACGTCTGTAACACTTATCCAAAAGCAGGTTTCCGTGCAAAAATTCAAAAACCATCTGAACCACCGAAACCCATCACGTTCCCAACCCTCTCCAACTTAACAGAGACGTACCAGAACGCCTACTCTGCCCGATCTGGGCGCTGCGTTTCCACTTCACCAGCACTCAACATGAAGACATCCGCAGCGGCAGAAACCAACTCTTCCTTTCAGTAGACTTCCAAACTTCAACTGCAATGAACTCTCACTGGATCAGAAAAACCATCGACGTTGCTTACGACAAGGCAAACTCGTTTAAAGAAAAGCAACGGCACACCAGGTCAGAGCAAACTCCACATCATGGGCACATCATAAACGCCACTAAGAGATTCGACAGGCAGCTTCCTGGCCACACTCGACATTTCACCTCCCACTACCTGAGGAACATGTCAAGAAAAGAACAAAGACCACACCGGCTGGGTCCAATCGTCGCAGCCAGAACTGTGGTCAAACCCCCTTAAGCACTTTCAGAACGAAACAGTGCAAGCCATCCACTGGAAGGAAGCAAGATCCTTTATAACGGCAGTCCTTTCAGGGCCACCATACCCATCGAAGAGAACCAAATTCCTGTTCCACAACACACATGTTCTGAATAAAGTGCGAAATTCTCCGAAATTTTTTGGGGGAAGCCTGCTTGCATCCCGGGGCGCTCCGTCAGTTCGGTGCCCGCCACCAAGATTGACGACGTCTGCTGATAATGCTAAAATTATCTGGTTAATATGTTTTGGCAAACAAGAACGAACATTTTGCCGGCCCTCAGCCTGGCCGGCTAAAAAAATTTTTTTTTTGCCTAAAACATACTTAACCAAAGGCCCGCCCTACCTCCCCTCTCGAGTCACCTCCTGACAGATTGAGAGGAAAATGAATGCCGATATCGGCTATGCTGCCGCTTTATATAGAGGACTGCGTCGCGCAGGCGCAGTGGGAGCATGCAAGGAGGCGGATACTCACAACCAAAAAACCTCCAGGGAACCATCACATTCAAGGAATGTAATGCTAAAATTATCAGGTTAAGTATGTTTTAGGCAAAAAGAAACCATTTTTAGCCGGCCAGGCTGAGGGCCGGCAAAATGTTCTGTGTTTGCCAGTGTGCGTAAATATTTGATTGACGAAACTTAATTTTCTATGAAACATGGACATACACATGAGCGACCAAACAGTACTAGTGTTGCAAATGGTGCATCCAACGTTACCCGTGCATACAACGTAAGGAAGTAACGTTATTTGCCAGCGAACAATTGTTTCATGCAACAATGGTTGAAAATGCACATTTTTAAAATTGTGCATCCTGTTGGTTTGAGCCACAGGATGCGCTGGTTGAGCGAGTAAAGCGAACCAAATTCAGCATTTGTTAGCCAGTGTGCGCAAAACTGGATCGAAGAAACTTAATTCGGTGAAACACGGACATACACATGGTGCATCCAAGTTGTAAATGGTCCATCTAAGGCTTTCTCTAGTAATTACTAATTGCTGACCCTTGAATTTTCATTAACCAGTCCTTGAAAAGTCCTGAAAAGTCCAGGAATTTTAAATTTACGGACAAGTACGAATCGTGAATAGCCCTGCACAGCCATAGAGGTGGTTTGTTGTGTGAAGCTAAAAAGATTAGAACCACAGGTGCTTAAATTGGCTGGGGTGAAAATCGAATAGGCCTAGCGAAAAAACAAGTGTGTGTAGTTGCAAATAATCTTAACAAAACTACGAGCATATTCAATTTCATTATGCTACAGACAACAGATGTCAGATCTTACTCTGGTTTTTGTGTTCAGTGGTGTTGAAATTAATCATAATCACTTGACTTGTCATGTAGCCTAGGGGATAATTTCAGCATATATGCACATTACATAGCTTCATTTGTGGCAGACTCCGAGAATCTTACAACAGCACTTGTAACGTGCCCTTTATTTCCTCAAATTTTCTTTTTTCCCCCCCTTTTTTTGGGGGGGGGAGGGGGGTTCCAAATAAAATTATTTGATAAATTCAGTCAGTTTATTTGAAGGGAATTTTCGGCTTTTCGGAACACAAACGATCGAAGTAGTTCTTGGCGATCGGTAAGTATATGTCTATTAAAATTGGGGCTTCCTGATTTTCTCTTTCCTCCACGATTTCCTCATTTTTGTCTCCCTCCTCAGTAACCAGGTCACAAGGTTACGTAATATTCTCGAACCCCGATTTGTGATGGCATATTTCAGCTTAGTTGTGTGAAAAAGTTGAACTGATTGACAACTGGAAAGGGGGGGTTGTGTTGAGAGAATGGTAGTGTACACAGCTCGTAAGTCTTGAAAAGCAGAAGCATTCACAGACATCCGAGAGGGCAGGGGCAACTTTTAGTAGAAGTGCACGCTGAGGCTTTATTTTTCTGGGTACTTTTTAATTCGACGTGTTATACGTCGAATTAATGCGATTGTACCCAAAAAACGGGGGTAGCCTTTTTACGTCAGCGACATCTCAAAAACCAGACACATTAGTTCAATTCTGATCCGACGAAATTCAAGTATGCGGGTGGGTGACTTGCAGTGCGCCAGTACACAAGGTATTATGCTCTAGATAATTTAGTTAGGACGGTTTTAGTTCGCTAACCTCTAAAAAGGTCCCTGAGCGAAAAACCGTTGTCAAATAGTACACGATCAGTGGATGACGTCAGCGCTTCCTCAGCGTAAAGGTGCGCGCTCAACGCCGATCATACGAAAAATTGCGGCGTGTAACTGCGCATTTCGGCAAGTCAGCTCTTCAACATTGCGGTCGGTTAGAGGCTATCGTGTACGCCGAGATGGCTCCTCTCTTATGGCGCAAAACAACACAAAGTAAGTCATCACTTACCTTTGCGGTGATCTGGATGGTACACTGAATTTCTATGATTGAATCTGGACGGCACAGTGAATGCGATGCTCGTATAAGACTTTTGCTGTTAATTACTGTGCCATCCTCGCTGCGTTTCGAGTGCGATATATTACAGTATTTTATTACGCGTATTTGTAGTGTTGTTTCCTATTGAACGAGTGAGCAAAGCGAATGATGTCCTGTTTTCACAGTGGCGGACTGGCCAGAGGGAGGGAAGGGCGGGATATTCCTAATGGCCTCTGACTTTCAGATTTTTAAAAAAATCCGTAACAGGAAGACTCACGTAAGTTTTATTGGATCGACATTAGTTTTAACCACAGATTTAAAATTACAAATAGTAATAATAAAGATAATTATAAAACGCTAGTGAAACAAGTACTTTGTATTGAGTAGCTTAACAAAAATTGGCCACATGAAATTGCAGTGTTATATCCAATGCGGACTTTGTCACAATTTTCGTGTGAATATTTTAACTTTAATTCACCTAAAAGTGTAAGTAAATTTAAAGTAGTCAACCTCACGTACCCTCAGCGCAATATTTCTCCTACTCCCCCCCCCCATCAAATTACCTGCTGAATCTATGAAATATGGTGCTCGAAAATTTAAAAAAATGGAAAAGTCTGATGAACAAGAACAACTGTAAAACAACGAAGCTTTCAGTTTGTTTTTTTGTAAGAAAACCAATATCAGCGTCCGATGAAAACTTATCTGGTCAGTGATTGCATCGTCGCACACAAGATTCTGGCTCATTTGCCGTATCGTAGTAGCAAAAGTTACGAGACAATTTTTTTTAATATAATGTACAATATAGTAGATATTCTTCAGTACACCATGCATTTAGATTTTTTAGTAGTGTCCTGTTGGTATGTCTGCCGTTCCAACTTCATACGTCAATTACAGATTTTTTTTATTCTACCATACGACACGTCGAATTACTAATGCAGTGTTAGTGCATCTTGTTTTTTTTTTCTTTCTTGTGACTCACTTTTTTCCTTTTCTGGCCCTGTACTCGGACTTACTGGCTTTCTTTTTGCCCATTTTAGGGATCTAGGCCCTTTCTCCTCGCTGCGACCAGCATTTTTCAGTGCAGGAAAGCAAAATAGGGCACGTTTCTTCAAAAAGGGCAGGGGCAATGCCGCCCCCCCCCCCCTTGCACGCCACTGTCGCAAAGTCTTAAAATGACTTGTTTTGGTGTATTATGGTTGATGACATGCGGTCAATCGCAATAATATTTATTTTTATAAATATATTCAGGCCTGGAATTTTTATTTTATATTCAAGTTAAATAAATAAACTTTAAACATCCATCATAGCATACTGGGACTGCTGTGAAAAACCAGGATGAGGCGTTCTAGACAAAAATAAATCCCGTTATCGTATGGCTGTGAATCAAACCAGGATCTTGTAACAAAACGTCTTTTTCTCTAGCTTATGAGCTCCCACGACGCTATCCATATCACTGTAAGTTGGCATTATAAACATTAACAGCCAGAATAAGCCACAATGTGGACCACCAACACTGGAATTAGTGTTTACGTCGATAAATGAATAGAAATGACGCTGCAGCAAGGAGATAAACACTCATCTGTCAAATTGTCCGGAAACTGCAGTGAAAACCTGTGTTGCATCCATCTGCGCCCCCCCCCCCCCCACACAAAAAAATGTCATCTTGTGGCTGGGAATTGAACCCAGATCATCCGATTTCGTTTAGACGACTATAGTGCTGTAGTCGAATGGTTGTTAGTGTTATGGTAGCTCAACGGTTAGAGTAGTCAATGTGTTATCGAAAGACCCAGGTTTAATATTCTGTGCCGAATAATAGGTGAATTTTTACTTCCCGTTAGTTATTAGCTAAAAATCATTTCATTTATGCTTTATGCCCAAAAACGTAATTAGAGAAGCTTCCATAGTTCCCCGTCAGGTGACAGTAGTGTGCTAGGCTATATTACGACTGCATAGCGCATGTCTCGCTCTACTTGTTAATGCCTCTTTCCAGGCCTGCTTTTTGCCCTTTTTAGGCTTCTAGGTCCTTTCTCAGGCTGCAGCACCTGCGTTTATACGTTCAGAAAAACAAAATAGGGCATATTTATTTTTTTTGCAAAAAAGGGCATTTTTCCGAAAAGGGCAGGTGTAAGGATTTCCCCCTCCGTATACCCTCCTGTGCACGATACTGCAGCTGTCAGTAAGCCCCAGTATGTCACTGTTAAAGTTGTGGACTGGTAGCAAGAAACACTGCTGCCAGTGAGACCCATTATATGTATACTGTAGGAGTGGCATACTGGCAGCAACCAATTAAAAATGCTGCTGCCAGTAAGCTGCATTATGTTACTGTAAGAGTGTTGTACTGGTAGAAAGAAACTTGAAAAAGCTGCTGTCAGTAAGTCCCATTATACATACTGTAAGAATGGTGTACTGGCAACAAAGACACTTAAATAAAACATGGAAGAGTGGTTGTGTAGTGTCATTACTGGCTGCAGTGTTTTCACGTTTCTTGCTGCCAGTACACCACTTAACAATTCATACAGTCTTACTGGCAGCAGTATTTTCAAGTTTCTTGCTGTAGTACACCGCTGTTGTGGCACATAATGGGGCTTACTGGTAGCAGTGTTTTTAGATGACTTGCTGCCAGTATGCCGCCACTCTTACAGATACGGGGCTTACTGGCAGCAGCGTTTTTAAGAGTCTTGCTGCCAGTACACCAAGCTTACAGCAAGTGTAAACGCTGTTACTAATGGGGCTTACTGGCAGCAGCATTTTAAGTGTCTTGCTACCAGCATGGTTTGTACTAGCAGTAGCCACTGCATTTAAAAAAAAAATGTAGTATACAAAAAACCTGGACTTTCTCTTCCCGAAAGTACCCTGGGTGGAAGGGGAGATGCTGAGGTTAGACTACCCCACGACCTCTGGCATTATAGTCTGCTAGCCAACAAGCTACAGTGTCTTACAAATAGGACTAACCAGAAAATGGCACGGTAGGGGTCTTGATGGTACCATTTGTGTAGTCTCATTACGAACAGAATCGATCTGGTTCGTGTGCCCTGTTCGAAGCTGCCAGGTTAGCTTTTAATGTCATCACTATCGATGCTGAACAGTGCTGTTAATATTAACGTGTGTTAATTGAACACAAATGGCTTCGTCTATCATCCCTCGGACTTATATCACACTACCTAGTTCAGCTCCGTGGTCATGCGAATCCTCGGTCAGGCTCCTTAGCAGCTACCGGATTTATTCTGGTCAAGGGCGAATGAACGTGCTAAAGTACCCTAGAGTCCCTGTTCATGCAGGGACGTACAGGTTTGAGTCGGGTTAGGTTTCCCCGAGTTTGCACGTTTCCTGTAATAAATCTCAGTTTCTAAAAATCTAGAGGTTCAAAAGTGAGCCAGTTCGTCTTTGCGAGCTTTTGGTTGAGCAAACCTTTCCCTATCATTTTTTCCCGGGCGAATTAAAAAAAAAAAAAATTTCTACCATTCTTCAAGTTCGCTGGAAAAGAAAAATCGGCTCAACTAAGTTTGGTTGTGTTTGGTTATTCGAGGTAGGGTTACGGATGTATTAAATTACGTAAGCTCGAAATGGATTCATGTGGCGTCCTTAGCAACTTTATTGACTCCTTGAGAAAATAAACGTTTCGAAAAAGTCGTGCGCTACTAGTTCAAGCAGTTGTGGTGAACTTAGGTCGATGTTCTAGGGCTTTCTTTGTGAGGTCACTTATCTTAAATTAATTGATCGTAAATAATCCATTTCCAGGGTCTAACAATAGAACACTAATTCCCCTTTCCCTTCTTACGACGTCCTGCTTCAATGTGCTAACCATTGGCTAACCTCGTGTTCAAAACGAATCCCCTCTCTTCCTTCAAAGTGGACTCGTCCTGTTGGCTGCAGCCCAAGCCAGACAGGGTTCGACGCAACAGCACAAGAAAGATGAGCATCTTTTTGTTGTGCGCGTTTGATTAAGAATACAATGATTGATGTAATCTTTCGATCTTTGGTTATCAGCAGCTGAATTCAGATATGTTTGGGGATCCCCACGTGCTGTTTTTATTAGCGCAGGTCAGTCAATCAATTATTTACACTGGTGATTGCAAAAAAAAAAGGGGGTTGGGGTTTAGTCTACGAGCAGATGATGTTTTTATTTTGATGTTGCGTTGTTAGTTTTGATTTTGTCTGGTTAATTTATGTCGGATGTAGTTGTATCTTAGAGTTGTGAATAAATGTAACACCGCGTGCCAATAATTGTGTAAATTTAACAGATCATGGCGGATTTATTTTTAGGGTTATATTAACGGTTCGACAAATTTAGTGGTAGGGCACAACACGTGTTCTGATGGAGTCGGAAAAGTCTGAGCCAGTATGTAAGTTGTAACGTAACATGTACGTAAGTAGGCTACAGCTTGTTGCAAATAATATTTGGCTCCGTTGTGAATGAAGTAGCCTTTCTTCAAGACATTTCCTTGATGTCATTTTGCTTACTGGAAAATGATTTTAGCGAATTTTTTTTAAACCGGAACGCAGGGCCGCAATCATCGTGGGTGGATGGGAGTGGGGAGGGGGAGCACGGTGGCCTCCTTCGAGCTTTTGTTAAAGGAGGCCTTATTTTCATGGTTTACCCCAGTTCCTCGAAATGCAGTTAAGGGGGCCAGTCCTCCTTACAATTCATTTTTTTTTTATTCGGCAAGAAGTTGTCAGCTTTATCCCTTGCGAGATTGATCCATTGTGAGATGTGACCGATGTGACGACTAAATAATTTCCATCATTCTCCTCGAAATAGCTTTTGCGACAGTTACATAGGTTAAGAGTGAGCAATCACGTTTCTCGCGTACGAGGGGAAATGAATGCCTTAGCAACATTTACGCACGTCTGAACCAAGGTTACAAAACTGAGCCATACAGGAAAGCCAACCGGGAAGATTGTACCTTTAAATCTGCGATCGGTGTCTTATTCTCCAAATTTTGACATGGGAAACTCTAATGTTCTGTTAATGTCACTACGTAACCCACTTAAAACAGTTTATAATCGTTTCCATCTCCGGTTGTGAGAACCGACTTACATTCCGGCCTCATGCAAAGCAACCCTTCCCAATGTTGGTCTCCATTCGCCATTTGGCGAGTGGAAATCAACAGTTGGCGACTTGGAATTTAGCAATACTCGCCAAAACGGAGCAGACCATGCCAGTAAAAAGGGGGATTTTCTGGAACCATACAAGTTAGAGACAAACTGTTTGCGGCATTATGCTCAGATTTGTAATAGCTATATAACTGGTTTTTCTGCAATAATACTGGAGTTAAGAAAATTGCACAATTTTGTTAATGTATAAATTAAAGAAACCATGTATCTTACAAGACGTATTTAGTATGTGGCGAGTAGAAATTGATAAATAACAGTGTTTTCTAAGGTCTACTGGCCAAGTGGCGACTGCTACTAGATTGACATTCAAAAGGGTTGACCAAAAGATGGTGACAGCCCGATCAATACCAGAGGCTGCATAGTCTGCGCAATTCAAACTATTGGATGTGATCCTTCGAACGATTGCATGATGAGGACAGTTGGGAAGAGAATTACATCGTCCACCAAAAAAACTGTCTAACATTTGCCGGAATTAGTGAGACGTTGTGAGATACTTGAGCTTTTTTATTGTGACTTGTATTTTATCATGGGCTCTCACAGTAACATGTGTTTTTATATTTTTAATAGGACAATGAAATGCTTACGGTTTATGCAACATTGGGCACTTAACAGTAGACGATGTCATATTAGAATTGAAAGTTTTTACTTGTCTCCAAAACGACTTAGTCTACCTTTTATAATTTGTTGCTTTTCATGTAGAATATCAGCTCTCTACCCTATCAACACATACACTTTAAGCCTTGCAACTTAACGCTCCTCTCAACCTGCCTTCCAACGAGTTCACCTTTCCTGCTGTACTCCTCAATTTGTTTAGTGTTTTAGGGCATGCTTTAGTGAACATTGTTCCTTTGATGTGGGCGCCTCTGCGCCAGGTTTTTACTAGTTAGGTTTTAGTATGCCCGTGTTCACGAAATGTTGTTGGTATTTACAGGGTGGTGTTCTACCTGGAAAACCAGGAAAATTCAGGGAATTTATCAAGTCTAGAAAATTCAGGGAAAAATCAGGGAAGTTGAAAAATGTTTACCGAAAGTCAGGGAATTTGAACATTTTCCAGAAAATCTTTCACCTAGGCCTATAAAGAATAGGTAATTCAGATTAAATTTTTTGCTTCTAAAACCTTCACTTTATTTTAGTTAAAATTTCATTTCCTTTTTGCTTCATTTCTGATAAAGCGAAAACTCCTTAAGCCCAAGTAATGAGGGATGTTGCATGTTTAAAGCAAGTTTTTAGTTTTGTTCAGATTGTGGCCTTTTCCTGTTCTTTACCAATACCAGTCAAGGTAGTGCAATTTTTGATTTAGCAAGCAACGCAATAGAGTTATTGCGATTTGAGTGAAAGTGAAAAAAAAATTTTTTAATCATACTGCACCTTCCTTCGACCAAAAAAAAATCGGGGAAAAGTGTTAGTATTGATCTGGAAAACCGGGAAAAGTCAGGGAATTTCATGAGCTTTTAAAGCCACCCTAATTTAGCCCCGTGTAATAAACAATTAGAATGCCATAAATGTTGGTGACGTAATTTTCAGAGTAACCCTTGCCCCGAAATATGTATAACCTACCGTGAAAAAGAAATTTATGGTTTTGAAAAGACTTCAGCTAAATCGGAAAAAAAAGACAGGAGTAGAGACCAGCAAAGAAACGGTCAATGTCTATGGACTCTTTTAAAACAACAAGCAAGAACATGAGCTGATATTAATATAATTACTGCAGCAGACTTCTTGCCCCGTCTTTATCTGCGTGTCTAATTAAAACTGTCCAAGCTAAAGTAAAGACCATAAGACTAGCACAGCCGAACTAGTGGCTATTTCCACCTTTCAGACGTACTGTACGGTGTTCAAGTTACACTGGTTAAAACCTGTAGTGATGGCTTGCCAGCGGCAAGCATTCTCGATTCGATGCACAGTTTATTATTTTTTTTTTTTGGGGGGGGGGGTAGGTCACTTAGCTTTGGTTGTAGGTATGCAACCTTTTAGTGGCTTTATTGTGGTAGTACCAAAACACTTTAAGTCAACAATCCACCCCGATAAATTAGCACCGCGAGCACAGTGTACAAACATTATTATTTGAACGCTAAATCACAACCGAAAGTAGCGGAAAGCCAATGACCATACAAATATATGAAAATGAAGCTCATCAGCAAGTTACTGGCAAATGAAACTACTCACACTATGGTTAATGTGATAGTCACACAGTACACTACTAGAGCAGGGTGTCATTCTATTTGGAAAACAGGGAGAATTTGGGGACTTTATCAATTCTTAAAAATCAGGGAATTTTATAAACGTAGCCTATGCTGAAAGTTAGGGTATTTCAACGTTTTCCAGAAAGTCATATCTTTTATAAAGAATACGTACCTAATTCTAGTTTCATTTTTTTTTACTTCTAAAACAAAACTCTTTAGTTTATTTCAGTTAAAATTTCATGTACTCTTTGTTTCATTTTCGACAAAACGAAAACTTCTTCAGCCTAAGTAATACGTTACGTGTTTTAAGTGCGTTTCTAGTTTGTTCAGATTATGGCTTTCCTACTGTTACCAAAGCAATGCGATATAGTTATTGTGATTTGAGTGAAATATGAAAAACATTTTTCAGTCCTGTACACACCTTCCTTCGATCAGGAAAAAAAATGCCAGTATTGGTCTGGGAACTCAGGGAATTTCGTCATCAGCTTTCAAATGCCATGCTGTGAGGACAAGTCACAGTAGATTTCATAGTTGTTGTGTATTATTTTGGTGTGTTGTAGCTTCAATATATGTTGCTTTTGCTGTACGTTTTTCCACGGCGTGTGTTGGGTTGACTCAAAAAAAAAATATGGCATGGAACTGAAAGGCAGGTTGCCACCAAATTGTCAGCATCATTTAGCCGTATCGAGTTCTCTCTCGCAGCAAGCAAAGAAATGCACAAAGCAATACATTTAAACACAAACAAGCCACGTGCCTCCTGAATTATTGAGTAAAAAAATTGGGACGTCCTTGTGCACCTGGGAGCATGCTGTGAAGGTTAAGTATATAAATGCTACTAGAATCTAGATGGCGCCACGGTATTTTCTTTATATTCTACCGTGGCATTGTCGTTAATCTTTATAGCTTGTTTCCAGGTGCACGAGGACATACCAAATTATTACACAATAATTAAGGAGGCACGTAGCTTGTTTGTTGTGTTAAAAGATGTTTCTTTGTGCATTCCTTTGCTGGCTGTGAACAAGTGCTGGAGAGAATTTCGCTCGATGGTGCTAGATGCTCCAAACTGTCATTTAGTGACAACCCACCTTTAACTGCAGATGAGGGATGGCCTATAATGTCTGATTTGCTTGTGAAAATATCCGTGGATGTATGGTTGAGAGTAGCAGTAATACATATCGATGAAAAGAAAGCATTTTCATTACCATGAGTACAGACATAACACGATGTTCAAAGTTTTTGACATGTAAAGCATTTTTTTTTAAACCGTAGGTGTAACATTCCTTTTAAATACTATGTTTATATTTCAGCAAGAAGAGTGGTTGATTTCAGTAATAGAGATTCTTAACTGTTTATTAAGGTTCCTTCCTTTTAACTAAAATTATGAGCATTGAAAGGTTGCATCAGCATAGTAAGAATGTTTTCCTTGAATTGCGCATTGAATGTTAATTTCGGTTGTTGGAACAAAATAGCTAATCATTTGCGCTCGTCAAAAAAAATTCTTGAAGTTCATCTTGGCCTTGGTGGCATTTGTAGGTCATGGCTGGTAAAAGGGAAAGTAGGCTCAACTGACCTGCTTCTCCAAGCACAGGAAATTAAACTGACTTAGCATTGCAAAATGTTTGTTTGAGGATATATTTTATCTTTTTTTGTATTTTTAGTGGAATTTAAGCACATATGTATTGCTGTGTTGCATTAGGTAGCGGGGGTGTCTTTTTCCCCCCCTTTCTGGCGCTGTATAATTAAAAATTTTGGTTTATCTGGCGACTAGAAATTTTCATCCTCCAGCCAACGGCAAGTTTACAAAAATATGAATCCGAACGTATAAACCTGTTTAATTTCCAGTGTACGTTGGTCATTTGCCAACAAGAGCAATAATGTTAAGACATTTTCAGCTCAAATGCGTACATTTCTCACCACTTACTGACGTAGGGAAGAATTTTTAAAAATACTCCAGTAATCATTTCCCACTGAAATTTTGAGATGCTAAATTATTTGCTATTTATGTAAAATTTGCTTTCTTGTTGCTGCTGGAAAACCTCATAACCTGTTAATTTAGCATTCATTGTCTCAATGGATGTGTCTCCCTGGAGGTTTCTTAGCTGTATGTAGCCACCTGCTCGCCGCAGTCCTTTTCTATAAAAGCGAGAGCACAGAGCGTTTCGGCATTCATTTTCTTCCAGCGACGTCTCCACGTCGCTTCGTCATCCATCCTTTCGTTTTGAACTTTGATTTCTTCCCTGTCCCTACCGACCAGCCCGTCTGCTGCTGCTCGTCTCTGACGCTCTCATGTTGCCGCCGATAACCATCTGGTTTCGGATGGGCCGCCAACAAACCCTGTCGTGCTGCCGGCAACCATTCAGACGAATCCGCGCTCGAATCTGACCTACAAACTCTGAGCCTTCGACTACAAATTTTCATCTGCGAGCCAAAGGCAAGTTTACAAAAATATGAATCCGAACGTAAACTCTCGAAGACATCCCCAATGACGCCAAATGTTATCTTGAAGCAAAACTTAATCTTTGCCTAGCTTCAGAGACTGCAACCAACTACTCGCCGAAGTCTGCTCTCAACTTTTCATACCACTTGTCAAGACGCCGTCGCGCAGTGACCCGTGCGAGACAGATGAGCTAGTCCAGACCACAATCATCAAGCTTCGACCGCCCTCCTGCTCCTCGTCCGTCCGCTGGGAACACACGAGCAACTGGGTGAACCTGCCGAACCTGCAACCGTCGATTGCCACTCCTGCCATTATTGCTGCTTTCGACCCCTTGTTGCCACCACCACACAAATGATCCTAGACGCCTTTGGTTGGTGCCCACCTTGCCGGCTCACTCTCGTGGTCGCCGGCGGATGCCTCTTGAACTTGATCTACGTGACGCCACTACATGCAACTTGATGTCTGCGTACTCCAACGGACTTCATTGGCCCAGCCACTCCTGCCGCCGCTGTCAACCACCCCCGATCCCGGTTTGTTTTTGTTCCGGTTAATTTGACAACGAAGGATCCCGCACGCTCAAGGAAGACATCGTGGCTCCTCCCCAGTTGATTCCTGGGGCTGACCCACCTTTCCAAAAGCTCAGCTTTGGACTGTTCCTACTGACATCGGACTCCACTGGCCTTGCTGCTGTCGGCTAACCCCAATCCTCTCGGTTTGCTTTCGTTTCGGTTAATTTCGACAACGATGGAGACCGCTCCAATCGACGAAGACAACGTGGCTCCTTCCCGTCGCTTCCCGGGGATGACCCACCTTTCCGAAAGCTCAGCTTTGGACTGTTTCTGCTGACATTGGATTTTGCCACCCTTACCCTCTCTGCAACAACATTTTTGGAGAACTCCCATCCTCCGGTTTGCTTTTGTTTCGGTTGATTCCGACAACGGTGGAGACCGCAGCACTTGACGAAGACAACTTGGCCCCTTCCCCGTTGCTTCCCAGGGATGACCCACGTTTCCGAAACCAGGTTTCAGATTGTGCCTGCTGACGTCTGATTTCACCGGCCTTGCCATCTCGGCAGCCACTGTTGCCTTACCCCATTCCTCCCGTCTTGTTTTCGTTTTTGGTTGATTCTGACAACGATGGAGACCACTACACCCGATGACCCACCTGTCCAGAAACCAGGCGTTGGTTAGTTGCTATTTACGCCAATAAAACGAGTTTGTCACCTTTTTGGTACTTTCGTTCCGATGCTGACTTCTGGTGCCGAAGACATCGTGGCTCCCTCCCCGTCATTTCCTGGGGTCGATCCACCTTTCCACGGGCTCATGGATTGCTCCTCCCCAAACGAAAAGCCTTCCAGACGCTTTCCACGGCTGACCTGCCCTGCATTCACGGTGCTGCCACCCGTACTCTCCCGCTGCTTCCAAATTTCTCGCCTGATTCGACCGAGCTCACCCCAATTGGTTTGATGTCAACCAGTCAGAAATCCAGGAGCCGAAACCAACTCGATTTACCATACAGCATGCTGTTGCCTCCACTGCCGTCCCCCACCAACAATGCCAACTTCCCACCCACCTCGGCCCATCCACCCCGTTGGTCCCAGGACACCCACATCTCGAGTAATTACTACAACTGACTACTTGACTTCCTGTCTCGTTCATGGTGGAAACCAATGTTGAGTAACGCCCAAGACAGAACTGTTTTCTTTCCTTGCATCCTGTCGAAGTTCCAAGACTAACGTTGGTTTTCCACTGTGGCTCGTTCCCGTTGGCTCTCGGGTCTCATCCTATCCGAAAACTCGACGTCAGGCGCAGTTTTAAGTCCCTGCTGAATAAACCTTGGCCCTCCCCTGAGCTCCCGCATCAGCTAATTTGTGCCCTTCAAAAGCCTACAAACGCCTCCCGCCACCGCAGAAACACCCCTACCGGAGACAACGTAGCTCCCTTCCTCCCAGTGAGGCTCACCGTGAGTGCTAAGCCTCTGCCACACAACCCTTCGATGTCAACAGTCGCCTCCAACCGACTTCAATCTGAATTCTGCTGACCTAATGAACACAGCTTCACCCGAGGACAACGTCACCATGAACTCCTGGACTCGTTCCACCATCCGAAAGCTGACTTTCATTTACACATTCCACCAATGCCAACTGCCGTCTCCTACCGTCTTCATTCTGGTCTCGTCGGCCTATCGACCACCGCTCTAGGCGAAGACAACGAGGCCAGCTTCCCGTGGGCTCTTGACCCGGCATCACCGTCCGAAACCCGGCATCATTTTTTCCCCTTTAAAATCAACCCCCGCCGCGCAGGCTCTCGGCTCAACCAATGATCACTACATCAACCGAAGACACCGTGACCCCTTCCCCGCGGTTCCCCTGGTCTGCTCCACCATCCGAAAGTCTGTTTTCAGTGTGAACTCACAGGCTCAGCCACTCGCCCACCACCTCCATCTATTGTCGACTTCTCCACTTCGTCCGAATCACCTTTCCGCTTCCCCGTGGGTTCCCGAATCACTTTCACGATCCGAAAGCTCGAGTTGGGGTCCTAGTCTCGACTTCATCGCTTTCATCAACGCCATTTCGCATTCGAAGACACTGGGGCCCCTTCCCGCATTCACCGAATTTAACCCACTTTCTAAAAGCTGTGCTTCAGTTACAAAACCCAGTTGAACAAATCTCCTGGCCGCCGCACATAAGCATGGTCGTTAACAAAGAACACAGGCTCAACTCACAATTTCGATCCTCCATTCGAAAGGACAACTATCTATACACATGCTAATCTCCTTTCAACAACCATCCAGCTTTCGTCCCGTGGACTCCGTGACCACCGCCGGTCGTCGCTCAGTCATCTCCTCCAACCACTTCCCGAAACGATAGCCCAGCTCGCTGATTGATCATCCACCTCTTCGCTCCTCCTCCAATTTCCGGCAGGATAAACTGTTTGGAATCTGTAACCCGCCTGAATTTTCCCTGGAAATTCGTATTCACACCATCTCTGCCACCAGTGAAGGTATCTAGACACATGCTAAGTTAGGCTACAAACATCACATCAATTTAATAGTCGAGATTGTAAACCATTATAGCACGACGCCATAGCGTCAGGGTCTAATATCCTGAAGCATAGTTGGGCACATTTCTGGTACTTGGGGAAAAATAATAATGCGGTACAAAAGCTTAAATTGTGTGGAAATCGAGAGCAATGACCCACCTGACAAAAATTACCTCGTGTAGGAATGCCAGCTAAGCTGCTTTCAATGCAAAATCTGACCCTCAGTAATGTTGAAAATTTTTTACTACTAGTTGCTAGCTAGCTAGCTAGTCCGATCATCCCCATGTTAAATCCCATAGGGTGATTATTCATCGATACCGAGAAGATTTCCAGCTATGAAATTGGACGAATGGGTGCAGTACAATACGAACTGCGTACCTTTTAAGGTTTGAAGCCTGGGGGTGTAACGGGGATGACGTGGGAGGACGCGTTGTACGAAAATATTGTTCTAACCATTGTTAGTATTGTCGGCATCGTCTATCATTGGACGGCCAAAGTTCGGACAATGACAACGTGTATACAGGGTGGTCCACAAAAAACTGATGACCCAACATTTTATAAGTCCAACTTTTCTAGTTAGCCTCACTCAGAACCAGAAAAAGCACATAAATCAAATCACCATTTTTCTGAAAGGAAAATAAAGATTGAAACGCAAAACACTGAGTAGTGGGCATTAATAAACCCCATTACAGACATTTCAAGAGTTAAAAAAGTGAAGGAGCTCACTTTTGAAACTACGAGTCGATGGTGGCATTGAATCAGTGGTGAGCTAACTGAGTTCTCATCATTTTAAAAGCATTGCAGCTATTGACTCAAGAACACTGAATTTGCAAAGCTAACGAAAGTTTAGGGTTAGAAGTTATAAACGGACTGGATATAAACCTCTGAAAGGGTCCAGACCGGACTGTTTTCACAAACAGTGGGGGGAAAAACAGTGTGAGCGCTGAACTTTTTTTTTTTTCCCACAGCGAACATTACGAGTTTTCGTGGCTCGTAATTTAAGCGAAAAGTACTATTTTACGACCATTAGTAATGCAAAACTTGGACCTAAGTAATGCAAGTTTTCGGCACTAACGCCTGATTTCCTATCTTGTACCCCACGGTGTTAAGACTCCCGATTGCGGTTCCCTTACTTAGCTTACTCCCCTTTCTAACCAATCATTGTTATTCGCGTTCCCTTTACCGCACTACGGATCGATCAGATTCCACCGTTTCAACAACCAGTGTAATTGGTTTGGGTTTTTCAGGGCTGTCTTCACCAAAGACTTGTTCTTGGGGTGCCGACTTGTACATGAGGGGAAACTGTACGACCCTATCCCACCTCCAAGGTGACAAAGTCCGCTAATAAAAACAGGTAATATATATTTTCATCGGCAAATAAAAAGACTAAAATTGCAGGGCCTGCACCTGCTTAATTTTAGTTTTTATTGCCTAACCGAAAATATACATTACCTGTAGTCCCTCCCAGGCCTCCCCTCAATTGATAGGTTCTGGGTGTGGCGAAATAATGTCGAGCAGTCGGCTGCGCCGTGTTATATAGCCAGCCCAAGCCTGCGCATGCGCAGTAGGTACAAGTCCGTCAGGGATACAAGCTCTAAAGCTTCTAGGGGATAATCAAGCTCAAAAAGGAGAAACGCTAATAAAAACAGGTAGTGTATATTTTTGGTTAGGCAATAAAAACTAAAATTAAGTAGGTGCAAGCCCTGCAATTTTAGTCTATTTCTGTAACAAACTCTTTACATGAGCTTTAAATTGGAACTGAAGTTTAGAACAGTTGAGTTATGTAGTTAGGGTGTGTATTCATGGTTGGCTTGGAATCTTGACGAATTCTCTTGCTCATCCACGTATTTGTCCTCTCTTCCAGATGCGGCAGAAAGAAGCAGAAATGAAAGAAACATTAGAGGAAACAAGGCCGTTATCTGATTCCTCACAGGATGATATTCAAATAAAGTTCAGAGAAAAGCAGTACGCCCAGGTAATAGGGAAAGAAATTTATTAGGATGTTTTATGATTGACCATCTAGTAGGGGTTGAGCGAGCTCAATAATTTGACTTCGAGTCGATTCGAGTGTAGTACCTGGCCAATGATTCGAGTCTTGAGTCTTGAGTCTTAATTCAAGTTCAATGTTAACTGCCAAGTTACAATATAAAATTATACCAGTGCTTCAAAAAAACGGGCAACCATCTAACACAGTGGTAATTGAAAGACATATTAATATCCAAAACACGCACTACCACCACAGCGGAACATGCAGTCAAACTTCAGAGTTCACCGTAAAAATCCTGCCAAAATTTTACAGTGAACTCTGAAGTTTGACTGAAGTAGTAGTGTGTGTTTAGGATTTAATATACCAGTGTTTGCTACAGAACACGGGTCGAAATATCTGATCAACCCTTGCTAAGTTTCGATTGTAGGCTAAAAGTATAAATTCAAATCTTAACTCTTTAACACGTAAAAATGTAAGATGATTTTTAATTCGACGTGTCACACGTCGAATTAATGTGGTTGTGGCCAAAAAACTGGGGT
Organism: Lithobius niger; assembly: GCA_023313725.1. Taxonomy (NCBI): domain Eukaryota; kingdom Metazoa; phylum Arthropoda; class Chilopoda; order Lithobiomorpha; family Lithobiidae; genus Lithobius; species Lithobius niger. The sequence continues at coordinate 350,539 of JAHWFP010256528.1, forward strand.
AGCCCGTTTACGTCAGCGATATCTCCTCAAAAACCAGACACATTTGTTCAATTCTGATCCGACGAAATTCAAGTATGCGGGTGGGCGCGTTGCAGTGCGCCATTACACAAGGTATTATGCTGTAATTAATTTAGTTCGGCCGTTTTTAGTTCGCTAACCTCTATAAAAGGTCTCTGAGCAAAAAAACGTCGTCAAATAGTACACGATCAGTGGGTGACGTCAGCGCTTCCTCAGCATAAAGGTGTGCGCGCAACGCACAAAAAAAAAAATTGCGAAAAATTGCGGCGTATAACTGCGCATTTCGGCAAGTCAGCTCTTCAACATTGCGGTCGGTTAGAGGCTATCGTGTACGTCCCGATGGCTCATCTCGTATGGCGCAGAACAACACAAAGTGAGTCGTCACTTACCTTTGCGGTGATCTGGATGGTACGCCGAATTTCTATGATTGAATCTGGACGGTACAATGAATGCGATGCTCGTATAAGACCTTTGCTGTTAATTACTGCGCCATCCTCGCTGCTTTTCGTGTGCGATATATTACAGTATTTTAATACGCTTATTTGTGGTGTTGTTTCGTATTGAACGAGTGAGCAAAGCGAATGATGTCCTGTTTTCACAGTGGCGGACTGGCCAGAGGGAGGGAAAGGCGGGATATTCCTAATGGCCTCTGATTTGGTGATTTTTTTAAATCCGTAACAGGAAGACTCCCGTAAGTTTTATTGGTTCGACATTAGTTTTAACCACAGATGTAAAATTACAAATAATAATAATAACGATAATTATAAAACACTAGTAAGACAAGTACTTTGTATTGAGTAGCTTAACAAAAATTGGCCACATGAAATTGCAGTGTTATATCCAATGTGGACTTTGTCACAATTTTCGTGTGAATATTTTAACTTTAATTTACCTAAAAAGTGTAAATAAATTTAAAGTAGTCAACCTCACGTACCCTCAGCGCAATATTTCTCCTATTCCCCCCCCCCCCACCAAATTACCTGCTGAATTTATGAAATATGGTGCTCGAAGATTTAAATAAATGTAAAAGTCTGATGAACAAGAACAACTGTAAAACAACGAAGCTTTCAGTTTGTTTTTTGTAAGAAAACCAATATCAGCGGCCGATGAAAACTTGTCTGGTTAGTGATGCATCGTCGCACACAAGATTCTGGCTCATTTGCCGTATCGTAGTAGCAAAAGTTAACGAGACAATTTTTTTTAATATAATGTGCAATATAGTAGATATTCTTCAGTACACCATGCATTCAGATTTTTTGATAGTGTCCTGTTGGTACCTGCCGTTCCAACTTCATACGTCAATTACAGATTTTTTTTATTCTACCATACGACACGTCGAATTACTAATGCAGTGTTAGTGCATCTTGTTTTAATTGGTTTTATTGATTTCTGCAATGCTTCGTGACAAACTAATACTTGAAACATTCAAGTAAGAAGGCTCGAGTCGAACTTGAGCCCAAGTTGCACTCACATTTTTTGAGTTTTGCACACCCTTACCGTCTAGACTAGTACAAATTGAACATTGATTGAATTGAGTTTTGTTCACTTGGTACGTGGACTAGCTAATTAAGGGTGGGGGAGATAGGAAACAGACTTGGAAGTTTTGATCCACGCTACTTCACAAGTACCAAATTTTATGAAATATAAAAATAGTTCATGTTGACGTTTTGTACGCTTAGATTTCAAAGTAAAGGATATTTACCGTTCCAACATCCTTGCAAATTTTCGACACTCAGGTTTTCTGGAGTTGGAGGGGCTCAGAACAACTGTCTTCATCAGGCTACCACATCACCGCTTACTTCGATGTCTGCTTTCGTTCGTCTATCGATAGCAGCAGACGAACGATCACAACGAAGTAAGCGGTGATGTGGTAGCCTGATGAAGACAGTCAGTAGAATACCTGGTGGATGAGAGCTAGGCTACGCTTGCTAGGGCAAATGATAAGGGCGAAACGAATACGGTTTCTGCAAGCAAAATAACAGAAACTTCTGCTTGTTTGGGGCTGCATTCTACTGAATGGCAAACACTCGAGCCTAGGCCTATTTTTACCACTTGGTCACTTAATATCAATTATTAGCTCTCACCCGAAAAGATTTCTGGACAAACTGTTTCACCCTTGTTTGGGCTCGTCAGTAGAGAATACTTTGTGGATGAGAGGTTTCAGCAAGCAAAATAGTAAGAAACTTCTGCTTGTTTGGGGAGCCCCAAACAAGCAGAAGTTTCTGCTATTTTGCTTACTGAAAGCGAAAGCGTATTTGTTTCGCCCTTGTCATTTACCCTGGCTAGCGCAGCCTAGCTCTCATCCACAAAGTATTTTCTGCTGACGAGCCCAAACAAGGATGAAACAATGTCTAGAGATCTTTGTGGGTGAGAGCTAATTGATATTAAGCCAACGATGGAACTGAGAATCTGCCCCATCACCCTACACTTGCAAGTCTTTTTAGTGGCTGAATTGACTTAATTTTACCAAATAATGCCGTTAGCTTAAAAATTCCTTTGCCTCCGTAGGACTTGGGAGCATCTGTGTTGTAACTCTCTTCGTATTTCACTACTTGTCATAAAGCTTATGTGTGTGTCTAGTTTCCTGGACCCCTCGCTAGAATTCATATTTCATATATTCAAAATTTAGAAATCAAAGGAAATGGAATGTCCCGAGTTAGCGTCCCGGTCATAGCAGTTGTCTTTTCTTTTTTATTACGGTACCGTAATATATTGTGATTATTTCTTTATTAATACACATACATTTTTTCCCAGCAGCGACCACTTACACGCTATCTTCCAGTAAGAAGTGATGCGTTTGACTTGAAGCAGCACGTTGAATCTGCAGGTCACCAAATTGAGCTTTGCTCCCACGTCCATGTTAACTCGACAACATGCAGGGGTTCGCTCTACAAACTAGGAACCAAGTTCAAAACCTGGAACAAGCGATGGTTTGTGTTTGATCGCACTAGGCGCATGATGCTCTACTACTCGGACAAGAATGAAGTGCGCCCGAGAGGTAGCATTTACTTTCAGGTGTGTTCTGAAAATCATTTCCTATTTTTGTGGGTGAGTTAACGATTTACTTCGCCTACATTTACAAGAACTTTCAACCCTAGTTTCTCCACTATCACGCATCACATTAAAAATTAGGCTGTTACTTTTGAACTACGTATAATGCACCATACCAAGTTTTTTTTAGTTCTAAAATGTCCAGGCTTAAGACCACAACCTAAAAAATGTCACTAAACTGCTTAATAAATAGGGTTCACTAGTCTGAATGCGAGATCATAAGACGCATACCGTAAATCTTGTATTGAAAGCCCAGTTGAAGCTAAAGCCCACCCCCTAAAATGCTGTAAAGTCAAAATCATGAAATAGTGGAGTTAAAGCCCACCCCTCAAATTGTCGTTTTTCTACGAAAAATTACCTAACAGTTCTATGATGTGAATAAAGATAGTACTGGTTGCAATGTTTACTGGCCCCTTCTCCATCCCTGTAGTAATAGTGGACCTCCTAGCACCTGCACAAGACATCTCTCACCTAAGCCTCCTCCGTTCTTCACAGCAATTATAAGGATGTAAAAATTGGTCTTTCAGAGATCGTTCAAAAGCTTCGAATTTTCTGTAATAGATGTCCAGAAAGGTTAGAAAATTGATAATGCTTGATTTAAAGCCCACCCCACTATTTTTGCCAAATTAACTGCATAAGTCCATGGGCGTTTAATCCACGATTTACGGTAAGTATGTGATTTGTGGAGAAGTGTATAAAAGCTTATAGTGAAGGAAAGGGTTAAAACAACGGTTCACGTACAGGGTTTGCATTAGGCCATAAAAGTGCTGAAAGTTAATGCTTGTAAGGCCTTCAAAGACCTGGAATTTCTGGAAAATTTGGTTCTATATGCCGTATATTCATTACCTGTAAATTCTAGCATTTGTTCTAAATCCATCTAAAGTTGTATAGCTGCTAGCTCAGTAAATGATGTAAAACGTGGTGTATACACAGGTGCATGCAAGTGAGGACACAGTGAAGGGAGTCATTTATGATAGTAATAAATTTGAAAATCAGCGAATACATCCGTAACTATCATTCACTGTCTTTACTTTAAGACAGTCAATTATAGTTACAGATGTATTCTGATTTTCAAATTTTAAAGACCGCAATAAAAAAACATTTACCACCCTCGAAGAACACAAAATGGTGATACTCCTCTCACTTTCATCAGAAGTCACATCACATCACCGATTGGAAAGAAAATCGGTGCTGTGATGTGAATTTTAATTTATTTTCTTGTACAATTTGTGATGAAGGTGAGAGGAGTATCACCGAAAATTCAAGTGTAGGACCATTTTGTGTTCTTCGAGGGTGGTAAATGTGTTTTTGTTGTGGTCTTTAAGATACCTTTTAAATACCACTGTGACTACTGTTTGTCGGTGTTTTCGATTTTCAAATTTATTTACTATTATAAATGACTCGCAGTGTGTGTGTGCGCGTGTGCGTGTGTGTGTGCGCGTGCGCTAGTTGGAAATGGCAGCAGTAGAGGACTTTGTAACGTCAGAAAATGATGTAGCACAAAAGATTGCTTCAGCCCTCGCTTATGCATTATAATGTTGGAATTGTGCATACGAATCATGGCCCATAGAAACACCGCATTTTATTGGTGCTTGTTTTAATATTAAACCACACACCGGCTTGTAAATTATGTAAAACATGGTCGTTTGACCAGTCCGTGTAGAGTGGCGTTTGCAACCTTTACGCAAGTTAATGTCGCACACAAAAAAAATTAGTCATACAGGAAAGCATGTACCTTCAAGTTCACTAATATTTTCTCTTTTCCGTTTTTTCTAGTACATCATTGAAGTGTACGTCGACCACCTTCACTCAGTGAAGAGTCCTAACCCTAAACTAACCTTTTGTGTGAAGACAGTGGATCGGACTTATTACTTGGTAGCCCCAAGTGCAGAAGCCCTCAGAATTTGGGTGGACGTTATTTTTACTGGTGCTGAGGGTTACCAGGAATTTCAGTCAGATTCATAATACTTTAGTGATGGTTTAGGATCAAAAGTGACTAACATATATTTCATATCTATATATATTTTTACCACAAGCAACTAAATTTCAGCATTTTACAGTATTATGTTTGTTAAAGCAGCAGTCAAGCTTTACTCTGTGCCATGAAACAACATCTGCATTGCCGTGTATACTACCAAAACATAATAAATGCCTATTGTATTTATCTTGGATTTTTGCTCAGATTGATTGTATAGTTCTTAAGTGTTGACCAAGTATTAAGGACTTGTGCGGGCAGCGTTTCATATCAGAATAATAGGCTCCATTAAGACAGGTGTAAGTTAGTTAATGGTTAAAATCGAGCGGTTATCGATTTTTAACCAAGGGCTGCGATTATTTTCCCTGCTCTCGTATGCAATAGATAGGCGCTCGATTTTAACCAATAAATAATGTATACCACGGTTTGGATGTCAAGCTAACTATTTAATTTTTTTGTTTCTGAAAATTGCTTCAAGAAATACGGCAATCAGTAGGCTATATGGATATGAATGAAGGTTATTCCATTTAAGTTTGTGGAGGGGGAGGTGGGTGTTAGATGGAGGAGTCTTATGGCAGGTAGGCAGACTGTAGGCTACGCTCAAGTTTGTGGAAGGAGGAGGAGGGGTGGGAGTAAGACGATGCGTCGTTTGGCTGGTAAACTCGCTCGCTCGTGCTGTTCGGAGAGAATAAACTTCAATATGTGAGGATGGAGGGATAGAAGGACATTGTGTCGACATTCTGGCAAGGTAAGTAATTCTTTTTGTGCGTTTGTAGTTTCAGAACTATTTCAAATCAGCGGTAATAGCCTAATAGGTGTATCGGTATGAATGAAGGTCATTCCATTTTAGTTGTGGCGGAGTAGGGGGAGGACTTAGGCAGAGGGAATAAATTTAGATGTGGGCCAGACATGTGAGCGTTAGTTAGCAGGGATAGAATTTCATTTGGGACATCCCGGCAATTTAAGTAATTCCTTTTGTACATTTTCATTATGTTACAGTTTTCGACGCTGTAGAATATTGGTTGTTGGTGTGTGCGTTCCCGTCACGTGATCCGGAAGTGGAAAAAGTGTGGGGTAACTTGATAACCCACACTTTTTTCGATGACGCACACTTCCGGTCACGGTTAACGGAATTTAACCTACGGAAATGTAGCATGACATTAAGTTAGGGTGACGTCACAGCCGTAGTGTAAATATAGTTACACAAGGTTCAGAACGTCGGGTGTTTCCGTAGTCAAGTACCGTAAGTGCTCGGGCAATGTCGTGCTTCCTCGTGTGGAGAATCGCTTCTTAAAAGGGAGGTGCGCACTCGAATGTAAGTCTGTGCAGAACAGTAAAGCAATATTTATTAATTTTCGTGTATTATGGTGTCGCCATACTCCTAATTTCTAGTTGCCTTGAAAAAAATCCATTACCTTGTCATTAGCATTCTCCTTCTCAATGCTGTTCAAATTAGAGAAAACAAATGCAGATCCTTCCGGTTTGCTACCTACTGTGCAGCTTCACAGCGATGTGAACAGCGTGGCGGTAGAGAAGAAACGGTGAGCATTGCCGCTCCGCTTCAATTTATACACGATGGAGGCTGCCTCAATCGTATATAAATTGAATA
>JAHWFP010256528.1:367373-392256 GCA_023313725.1 Lithobius niger
AAATATACATCTTCATGTTTCATTTTAACCTAATTACATCCATTTATCTGCATTAGAGCGGCTACTGCAGCAGTTTAAAGATGGATCTTGTCGTAAAATGGCGCGAAAATCAAAGCGCTACAACGTAGATAAACTGTCGTAGCTTAGATTCTAATTAAAATAAATAGTTTTAATTAACCTTGTTGGAAAATATACATCTTCACCTTTCATTTAAGCCCAATTATGTTAGTGGATCCTAATTAGAACGAACATTGGATCTGTTTAAAGTCAGGAATTATAATACACATGTGCGCTGTTCTATCCATAGCGCACATAAATGGCCTAATAGAACTTAAATGACGAATTTCGGCCAGAAGGATTAATTTTACGAAAAATATGAAAACTTTTTCTGAAGGAAATTTTATTCTAAACATAATTGATAACGGTTTATTTTGGATCGGATGAACGGTTTAGGTGCTAGAAACAAAAATCTGTTTTTTGGTCGCTATTTTTGGACGCCATCTTTGATTTAAAATATAAGACGCCATTTTTAAAGATGGTGATAAGTTATTTGTTAGTTATGTTACCTCGTCACAAAGTAGTAAGGATGAAGTGGATAAATAATGATGACGTTAAAGAGGCCATATTTTAGCTTCCGACATATTACCGCTCGCTTTCAATGTGACTGCGGTGTAGCCTGAGAAACCCAGCGCTGCGAAGAATGCAACAATGGTTTTTCCCTCTTGGCTTATTGAGTATAGGACTATTATTTTGAGTACATTGTTGACATGATGGTGCGTACCATCCAAAACTCCGATCTAACAATGAATTCTAAGGAACAAAAAAAGGACGTTAGAAGTTGCGCCGACTGTATTTCTGATGTTGCCGACCTTCAAAGTAAACAGTACAGTACAGTATTAGCATGCATAAGGATGAATTTGTGTTTATGAGGAATTTTTATTCATGTGTCAATAATTCCCTCTCTGCCTTAAAAATCCATTAGGAGACTCCAAGGAGTTGGGTGCAATTGTCGTAACCGGACAGGAGCATTTGAGACAGTGGATTGAAAAAGCGACAAAAGATCCACTGGGGTGCTCGTTGATTAGTCCTACCACAATGTTATAATTGATTTGAGATTCAAAGCACAATTTTTTCCATTGGCTAATTTGCATCTAAATTACTTAATTGAAAGGTAGTCACTTAAAAGTGAAATTATTTTCAGACATTTTTCGGCCGAAAAATTAGAAAGGTCAAAAGTGGCAGTCGCGGGTCAGAGCTTACAGTCACTAGTAGACCAAATCATATATACTGCGACAAAGATGCATGGGGCTAAGAAATGCACTCAAGGCTCAAGCTCAGATAACAACCGTTCTGACTGAGAAAAAGGTGACCCTCCTTCTGGGGTGCAGATAAAAGACAACAAACCATGAATTTGAATAAGTCGAGCCCAGGTCGCCACCCGGATCCTTCCGTTTCTTTTCACACACTTTATTTTGTTCAGTGTTACGAGACTTCCTACAGTCGTTTCATGGCGCAACTGTCATCTCATTTGAGGGGATAACATTCTTCCTCCCTTTACCCCCGGTGGTGGTTGTGAAGCTACTGATATCTAGCATCTTCTCTGCCAATCCCCTTTGGAAACTGAATTGAAGAAGCTTTAATATTGGATAGCATGCTAACTACAAATTTTAGAAGATGGTTTTTACACTAGATCAACCCTTCTTTTTGAGTTCATTGACTATCCCAAACAGTCCCTTTCTGTGGCAGCCAGACATTGTGTCTAGGCCCAATTGCCTATTCTTTTGTGTGAAAGAAGAAAGTTTTTCAGGGGCCTGGAGTTGCTTTCACACCATCCGGTACATAATGAAGGTTAGTAGAAATCTTTAAGTTATTACCTTGTGTAAAACATAGATTATTAATTTTTGCAATCATTGTTCCCCTAGAGGTTTTTTGGGGTCTTGTAGCCGCCAGTGAACCAACCTTAGGAAAGACCATCTGTCTCACTCATGACTATAACCCACGTCAAGTTTCCTTGCCATCAGGCCGTTAATCCGTGATGTCATCTCAATATTTGACGAAAGAGATCCCTTCACAATTAACGGTAAGGACTTGGGAAGGCAGAACACAAACTTATGTTTAGTCACAGGATGTAAGAAAGTGTCAACAGTTTAGGCCACTCCATTACGCACGTTTCTTACTACCTGCAAATACTTACCTTCCTTAATAATGCTTAAAATCACTATTTTACGCTATCACTGCTCAAAGTACAAAAAAATTCCCATTTTTCTTGTTCCCTCTAAAACTTCTCTCCATATCCGCCAGGGGCGCTGCTGCTCCCAGCCACGGAGGGCGTCATCTTGTCTAGTCCCGTCATCACATTTTGAGCACGCATTGTGGATGGTCGTGCCTTGCATCGCTGGCTCTTAGATTGAACGTGATAGGTGGTTTTTGTTTGAAAAGATCGTCGGAAAATGGCCACAGTAAAAGAATCAGAGGCCCTACTTCGTGCCAAAATCAAGTCTGGACATTTCGAAAAGTGTAACTGTAAAAAACAACCCCGGGATTTTCATCCCTTGTGCCGGGTGTGCGACCTTTGTAATTTGCATCACTGATACACGGTAAACGAAGTTTTGGCCACTTGGAAGAAGTCGGATTAAAGGAAGGATCAAAGGGCCAAGGAAGAAGAAGCAAGAGGATTGGCTTTGCTACCATACATCGATGATCGTTCGAAAAAATGGCTAAGTCCCACACAGGGTCAAACGGTCGGGGCTCAAAAACTGGCCGTGAGCCGAGCTATTCGAAAAAACCCCGTCAGGACGGATGTTAACCGTCACCATTGGCAGTTATGAGCAAAAGATGCTCTTGATATTTATGGACCAAGACAAGATGTCACCGACCGCGAACGAGAACGAGTTTGCCGTCATCAAGGAGAGTGTGTTGGCACCTGGGGAAGACGGACCCACAGAACCCCTGATCAATGACATTAATTATCAAGAAGATACTGGGTGGTCGGAGGCTAACCTGTTAAAAACTATGCAGGCAACAGCGAACGTAGTGTTTGATGATAAAGTTACAGGGATGGAGACGAGAATCGATGGAAAATTGTTGTCGGCGGTTGGTGCGATCTATCGGAAATTTGCCAAGTTTATGGCGGACATACTGGCGATCGTGCAACCGGTTATTAAAAATATTGTTAGTGAACCTTGCAATGTGTCCCTACATCAGGAAGATTTAGCCAACATGGGACTGGCCACGGTTACGGACAAAATTGCTACGGAGACGGGCGAGTCGCCCTTTGTTCAGCCTCAAGTAAAAGACGTGTCGCCAAGGATTGAGCGGGAAAAATCGGCGACAGGCGACAAGGGCAGCTCGAAGTCCGGATGTAGGAGCGACCTAGTTAAGAGCTCTTCAAAATCGAAAAGCAACAGCGCTTCGGCGACAAAGGTAAGATAACAAGAGCAGTCGATCGTCCGCTCCCGGGGCTGGGAAAAGCGGATCGAGAGACAAAAATCAAGTTGAAATTAAAGCTCTTAATAAGCCAGAATTGGTGGGTCCTGGTGTGGACCAGTACACTAAGCTACTGGACTTAATGGGTTCATTCTTGAGGAGTGACCTGAATAAATTAATGCCGAACGTCAATACTCTGTCAGTTAGTACGTCGCTGGCAGGAATTGACGAGTCAGTAGCGACAAGGGAGTCGCAGAGTGAAAGAAAAAGGCCTGTCGCCGCGTGTCGCAAGCCTGTCGCCAGTGGATAATAGTGCGTCGTCGTCATCAAATAAAGATGTTATGGTGCCAACGACTAGTGTTAGGAAGAGAAAGTTAGATTCTACTGGGAATTTGGATGAGACCAGTGGAAAATTGAAGTCGGACGATTACAGTGACGAACATTCTGAAGGTGAAGAGAAGGGTACCATGGAGGATTCGTTCAACGACGGCAGAGTTCACTAGTATCGCTTAAAGCACCTTCGACCGACGCGGTTTTGCATTTAAGGACTAGTGGTGTGTGAGGACCCGGAGGACCCGCCTATGGATACTCTTGCTAACGAGGGTAGCCGGAAACCACCGAACCTTCCTCAATCGAAAGTGTTGTTTCATCAGCTTCTGAACACGGAATCCCTGATGAGGAAAAACGAACCTATTTCGGCATCGAAACCCTTGCCACCACATGATCCCTCGAAAACCCGCATGTTTTTCAAAACTACACGTAAAGTTGCCCCTAACAGGAAGAGATTCCGCACCTTTCGGGAAGCTGAATATGTGGCGGAGCAGTGCAATTCGGAAATCTCTACCCCGACTTTTCTTTTCGAGGAGGATGACGCGATGTTGCGGGTCAGGATGAGGGCTAGCTCACAGGCAGAACTCATTTACTCGTCGTAAACGGCAGCATTAAAAGCAATGGCCCTTGTGAAGCCGGAGTTGTGAGAAAACCAAACTATCCGGGAATGCATGCACTTAAAAGCGAGCATCTTCTTTCCACAAGGACAGTTTCACTTGGCAGTGCAGGCTACTTTTAAATAACGCCTTTTGCAGGCGGGACGCACTTTTGGAATTGGCGAACAGCATCCCGGCAGACGTGGCGGGAAAGCTACGACTCCTCCCGGTGCACAACTCCAACGAACTATTCAACGGTCAACTGCTGGAGTTAGCCCCCGAGCTTGAGAAGGTGAGACCCCCGACCACTGTGAGCGCCAACCCCCTATGTCAGGTCATTGGAAAGATCCCTACGGGGGCAGAGGAGGTACTACCAAACAAGCCACGAGACCCTTCGCCCTTTCAGGAATCTCCAGCCTCCTTCCCACGCAGTCGAGGATTCGGAAATTTCCAGCGTGAGAGGCAGGAGGGCCCCTCGTAAGTGACTGGCCATGGAAAGGACACCTTCCCCCCCCCCCCCAAATTCACAGACAGGTGGGGGACAGGCTGTCAAGACCCCTTTGTGATACAAATACTAGAAGAAGGCTACAGTCCACCTTTCATCACAAGACCTGTGACTACCGACTGCCCACCAGACCCAGACTTGAGACAGGAAGTGGAGACACTGGTTGCTAAGGGAGCACTCGAGGGGGCCGACAACACTCCGGGATTTTGGAGCCCAGCCAGGGTGAACCCGAAGAAAGGGGGAGGCTCGAGAGTAATCTTCAACCTTCGAGTGCTCAACCAGTTTTTAGTGAAGGAACATTTCCAGATGGAGTCCATAGACTCTATTCGGGACTCACTCCGACACGAAGCGTATACAACCTCCATCGATCTGGAAGATGCCTACCTGCATGTACCACTACATCCGTCGGTTCGCCATTTCTTCAGACTGGTGGTGGAGGGGAAATCCTAACAGTTCACGTCTTGGTTACATCTTCACGGCATCAAAGCCCACGCCTATCTCGACGATTGATTAATCCGCAGCAAGGAAGAGGGGACCCTCAAGCATCAGACGGACTTGAGCAGGTCCCTCTTCGCACATCTAGGACTTGGGATCAACCTGAAGAAGTCCCGGCTCACACCGGAGTCGATCTTTGTATTTCTGGGAGCAACCTTCAACACCAACACCATGTTGGTAAGGCCGACGGAGGAACGGATTGTGAAGACCAAGGCGGCCGTCACCAAGCTGTGCAGGAGCACATCTGTATCGGCGAAGGACTTAGCTTCCCTTATAGGGTCCCTAGATTCCAACGCCAGATTGGTGCCCCTCGGACAAGTTGGAAAGACATCATAGACCTTCAAGATCTCCCGAGAGATTGCCTACAATGGTAGGCGGTAAGGGTGCCAATCCGAGAGGAGCCCACTTGGACGGAGAAGCGACGTCGGAACCTAAGAAGACGAGAAGTTGCTACACATCAACGTCTTAGGGAGACACCCTTCGGTCTCAAGACAGTGGGAATCATTTGCGACAATGCCACGGCTGTGGCGTACGTCAAGAAAGGAGGAGACACTCATTCGCAGTCTCTCATGAAGGAGACGTCGAAACTGTTCGAGGTGTGTCTGGAGCTAAACATCACGCCAGTTCCACACCACATTGCGGGAAATTTGAATGTGTGGGCAGACGAGCTGTCCAGAGGCTCACAAGTCCTGACCACCGAGTGGAGGCTGGACCCGCAGGTGTGCCGTGCCCATCTGTAGATCTGTTTGCTACGCTTCACAACACACAGCTCCCATGCTTCATCTCGCCTTCCCGGTCAGCTGGGAGGGCATGAATGCCTACTTGTGTCCCCCGTTCCGACTCCTACAGAAGGTCCTGAACAAGATAAGGACATCGAAGGGGAGCTTCATCTTGGTAGCACCATGGTGGCCGGCGACTCACTGGTTTCAAGACTTGATGGAACTGAAGGAGGAGGCGGTGGAGCTCCCCATCACTCCAACCAAACCCTTCCATTCTGAGGCTTCACGGGTGGAGACTTTGAAAAAGAATCTGATGCTGGGAGGCTTCAAGAGCAAAGTAGCGTCACGGAAAACGGGGTGTCTGCGGGAGGCGTCGCAACGACGCATTCTAAGAGGAACTTTTTGAGAAAAAGTTGTACCCAAGCGCGCTCGGCCATTAACTCTATGTTGACTTGTGTCGGGGAGACACTGACAGTTGAAAACACAGTAATAACAAAGCTTATGGCAGCGTTCGAGAAGGCAAGACCGAAGAAGATGACCCTGTCAGGGGCCCCCTATGAACCGGCGAGAACAGCATCTATCTTGCACGTTACCCAGAGGACGATTTTCCTGGTGGCTCTGGCTTCAGCGGCCCGACAAAGTGAGTTGGCCACGTTCGCCAGAGACCGGGGGCACCTGCGTGCATCTAAAGGTTGGTCTGAAATGGAAATGCGCCGGGAACGTCAGGTCTGAGCGTTAAGATTCTACCTGGAACGAACCAAGCAAGTAAGTCGGAATAGTGAAAAGGGATCTGACAGAAGACTCAAAGCGGCGAAGTGCTTAATAGAGGGGTCACCCCGTTCCGAATGGGAAAATGGATTTGCGCCTACGAATCACATGAACTCCGTGCACTGGCAGCATCCTGGGCTTTCGGTTGTGGCACACCACTAGACAAGGTGGTGACGGCCTGCTCGTGGAATCATAGTAACACCTTCATCAGGCACTATCTGAGAGACACGAGCGGGGTAGAAGGAAAGTCACACGGGTGTAAAAGCCTCAGACTGGAGATAAACACCTCTCACAAGTGGACTAGCCATAAACTTGTGGGGGTCGTCTCGTAAGGGAAAGCCAGGTCCGGCTACATCCCTGAGAGACACAGACGAAAGCAGCCAAGGATGCCAAAGTCATGGTTTGATATCCTTAGTTCAGTGGGTTCCTTAGCCCACTGCCTGAATGACGAATTCAGCATTATTAAGGAAGGCAAGTATTTGCAGGTAGTAAGAAATTTTAAAATGTAAAATTAGTTTTTACTAGCCTAAAATACTTATCTTCCGTATGGACCCGCCCGCCTCCCCGCATGGGAGGAGCAGCGCCCCTGGCGGAGATGTTTTAGAGGGAACAAGAAAAATGGCAATTTTTTTGTAGTTTGAGCAGTGATAGCGTAAAATAGTGATTTTAAGCTAGTAAAAACTAATTTTACATTTTAAAATTATCGGTTTTTTTTTATTTCTACATAACATTAAAAATATTTGCATCAGTCCTTATCATTGCTTGTTTTAAATTTCAGCACTAGGTGGGGTTACTGTCAAGGAGAAGCTTGCAGTTTGCTGGCCAAGAGTGGAATGGTAAGGATGAATTTATATCACTGAATTTTTAAATAATATTCTTTCAGCAAAAGAAAATATTGCAAGTGAATAGGCTAAGTTTTCAGTCTTCATTTTTTATTTACAAATACAATAGTAAGCATCCAGTGTAGTGTTTTGCATATGGAAATCTCATGTTTACAATAGTCGTAACATAATTTATTGGTTTTAATTTGTTGTGCATCTTCCATCCCCCTGCATGGATAACTTTTCTAGTTAGCAGTCCTCAGACCCAGAAGAGGACAAATCTTCCTGTTTTATTAGTTCCCATTTAACGTCCAAAGTATTATTCGGTGCGATTAACCTTGGTGGCCTTTCCCTGGTTGAATATCACTTCCAAAGGACTAGGAATGTACAAAATACTGAAATTATTGGTCACCTCTACAAATTTTCTCATTTGTGTACAATAGCCAAGTTTGGTTTAAAACATCCACTGAGCATGAAACCATTTGGCTTTTCAAGGAGTGCCCCCCTTAAACTGCACTTATCTATGTAAATATTGTAAAAGCAACCAATGAACCCCAAAATCGTATTTCAAGTTTACTTTGTACGGTGACCTTTTTAATTGTTTAGCTTAGATACAAATAAGTCGTAAAAAAAAGTGGGGGAGGTCATGCATATCAAAAATTGATTAGGGTATTAGGTGAACAATTTGTGCATCTAACCCTATAGCAGTCATTGCTAATTTTATGTATTTATGTTCATATTAGGAATTATTGCCATGCTGTTATTACACATCGACAGATGTCGGGGCGCTCAAGATGGCGTGTGCAACAGCATTGGAATGAACACTTCGGTAGCGATTTTGCAAACCTCGGCCACCAAAGTTGTAATTATTTATTGATACCATTTTACTGGAAAAGAATGTAAAAAGTTTCAGTGAAAATAAATAGAAGTTGTGCCACATTTACCAGCTTTTGTTCCTTACTTGATGCTATATATATATGCCTCATCACTACTTTTTTTGCAGCTCCCATTTTTGTGAGGTCTGCTAAATAAAAAAGAGCGCCCCTATACCGGGGGGCATATTTTGCTGGTTCTAGGCCACCCGGGCAAAACCTATCTCCTTTTTGGAGCTCCCTATACTGGGCCATTGGCAAAAGAATGGCATGGTATAGGGAGCTTGAAAACAGGTGTTCTCCTTTTTTGGAGCTCCCTATACCGGGCCATTGGCATGGTATAGGGAGCTCCAAAACAGAAGGTTTTGCCCGGGTTTTCTTGAAGCTCCCTTTAAGGTTTTGCCCCGGGTGCAGTAGAACCAGCAAAAAAAATACTATCTCCTTTTTGGAGCTCCCTTTAAAAGGTTTCATTTTTTTTTTGCTGGTTCTACTACACCTGGGCAAAAACCTATCTCCTTTTTTGGAGCTACCTACGCCGTGCCATTTTTGCCAATGGCCCAGTATAGGGAGCTCCAAAAAGGAGATAGGTTTTGCCCGGGTGGCCTCCAACAAAAAAAACCCCCCCCCCCCCCCCCTATAGGGAGCTCTTATTTGCCCTCAGAAAAGTAGGAATTAAACTATACCCAAAACCTTCTTCTGAGCTGTGAGACAAGCAAACATTTGATACAATGCATGGGACACTAGATAGAAAACTGAAAGTGATTCTAGCTATATTTTATTAATACTGGCTTTGTTACACAACATATTTATAAACTATACTACACAACTGCAGAAACAATCATGAATAAAGATGAACTTGTTTATGACTTGCATCTAATAACTTCCTTCTTTTTGGCTTGTGTCTGGAAAGTTGCTCATCAGGACCTATGCAGGAAAAAAAAAAGACAAATTACTGACACAACTTAAGTGGTTCATAGGACTGTCGCAACTAGGCAAATGGTTGACTTATATCTAAATCCGGTTTCTGTAGTTTTCAGAACTGGAGCAAAGATATTACTTCAAGGGGAAGATTGCCATTTTAAATGCAGATCGGATTTCAGAAACCCCAAAAAATAATTTAATATGAGGCTTTTTAGTTGATGACACGGGAGGGCCTGAGAACCATTTTCTAAGAAAAACTTATCAAACGTGCAACTTTTTCACGGTCACCCTGAAACGTATGGCTACTGATTTTTGCCATCGCCCAATCTAATTAATTTTTAGCAGCCTTACTGACAGTCAGTGATTATTTACTACAAGTGCTTGCCAACAGTTACTCACCATCATCTGGTGCTGCCGACGATTCAAAATGAAGCTGTTACACTAGGCCACCAGAAATCTGAAATAAAGATTTTGATGGCAATTTAAGCTTGGCTGACATGTAAATACCAAGAAATGCACCTAGTCCTCAGATGAGTGTTGTTTTCGTTCGAATTTAGAAACTATACACAGCTTCCGAAAACTGTTAGCTCTTGCCTCGGGAGATAATTGCGGACATCATATTTTAAAGGTACAGTGCGAATTTAATGAGGAAAAAAAAAATATGTATATAATATAATAATATATATAGAGGGTGGTCCACAAAAAACTGATGACTATAACTTTTCTAGTTGGCACCCTGTCAAAACTAATGAAATGAGATGTGGTCAGTGTTTTGTGGATCACCTTGTATACCCTATAAAAAAAATCTTTAATTTAAGATAAATGTTCAAAAGTTGATCGAAAATGCTATTCTGATTCCGAAAAAATGGGTTCAGTTAAGAATGAATAGATCCAATTTGAATATGACCATACACTTGCGCCGTGTGGACGTATAGGACGGTTCTTATCAAAGTTAAACAATTAGAAAGCTCGCTAGAGCCACTTGAAATACAATTTTGGGGTTCATTGGTTGCTTTTACCTGAAGGTGTAGTATATTAATATTTACATATATATTTTGGTTTGGTGGCTATTTCCAAGATTTTTGAAAAAAGTACAAATAGGGACCACTATTCTGATTCCGAAACCTATTTTATGAAAAAAAAACTTGAAAATAAACTGTCGTTCGGTGCAGCGACTATGCTATACGGAAAAGGTTTAAAACATCTACTGAGCACGATATTTCGTTTAGCGCATTTTGGCACATTTGGGGCAAGTTTCCCCCCCCCCATTTTTGGGATGATTAAATTACTAAAATAAAAAACATTTTAAAATTTAGTCAAAGGTCCCAAGCTCAACAAAGACAGTGATTACTAAACTGCTGTTAAACACATCTTTTTTATAGTGCTTGCCCTTACTTTTTCCAATGGAGTCTCCTTTCTTGAAAATATGCGGTTGTTAGTGAATGAAACTAAGAAATGCAAGAAAAGGGCAATTTTAGGGCTACCGTTTCATACGTGGGGAAAAGAATAAAATCGTTTGCAAAACTGAGTCATACAAGAAGCTAACATGGAGGCGTGTACCTTTAAATGACATGTTTTACGACTAAAAACAAATAATCAAGGAAATCGACGCCAATTGAGTGAGCGTAGTGAACGACGGTCTAATGCACATTTAAGGCTTGCAAAAATCACTTAAATAAAAGAAAAAGCTACGGTTTGGGATGATCGTCTTGAGATGATCTTAGCAGTTAAATGGAAGGTAACCCTGAAATTGCAGTTTCATTCACTGGTGCCCGCAGACAAGAAGGGGGGAGGGAGAGCACCATTGGAAGAAATAAATTAAACCAAACATCAGAAGGCCAACCAGCACGAAGATGTAAATAAAGGCAACCACTATTTTTGCGATCTTGTATATTCATAGGACTAAAGAAAATAGGAGTTTACAGTTTGATCACCGTCCTTGTTGAGCATGGGACCTTTAAACTACTATTGCAATTTTCGAAAAGCCTCTGTTGGCTTTATTTTGACACCTTAGTATTTAAATTATTTTAGATTCAACGGAAAATTACGGGCTTAAGTATTAAATGTTTTTTTCGTAATTTAATCTACCAAACGGGTATCCAAAACACGTGGGAACTTAGCCCAAGTGCGCCAATGTGCGGGCATCCTTAATCCTTGTTTCATTCACCAAACCATTATTATTTTCTCTTAGTATCAACATGCCGCCAACGAATTTATGCCAAACCAATTCTATGCTCACTAGTTTTAAAACTTTTCCGTATAGCATCGTTACTGTACCGAATGGCAGAAGTATTTTTCAAAAGACAGGACCCACTGTTTTGGATCCAGAAAAGTGGCCCTATTTGCACTATTTTCAAAAACAAATTTTTGACTTAGAAAATTTTCAGGTGGAGCTTTTTTTTATGGGCCATTCTGCATAAAGGAGACTATCAACAACCACACCAACGCCGTAAAATGAGTGATAAAGCCGATACTGTTTTTGTGCTGAACCCCCACACCTTGATTCAAGTCAATTCTTTCGAGGAAAATGCTGTCATAAACTGAAACATACCGGGGGTACCTGGTTGACGTTTGTTTTTATTGCATAACTGAAATATATTAGCAGATCCTCCCTATTGAGGGTCAAATCCCTAACATTACGTTTGCTGTCCTGCCGGGATTTTATCCATGTTGCTATCATTGCTGCAGAGGTGGTGCCAAAGTCAACTCTGAAGGGTAGGAATAGTTGGTTGCAGCCTTTGCGAAATTCGTTGTTTTCAATCCTTTTGATGTAGCAGCGCAGTGCACGGAATGGACAGAGGATTCGTTCTGGCTCATCTCCAATTATGTTTGTTAGAGCGGGGATGACAATTGGTTTTGAGGGCTCAGACGGTCGTTGTGTCTTTGGACGAAAGGATGCCCGTGGTCTTAAATGGATTGCCGTGAAGTTTTCATGGAAGAGACAGCAAGCAGGATCAATTGACAATTCTTGGATTTCGCTGCATCGAAGGCTTGAAGCCAGGGTGGTTAAAAAGACAGTCTTGCGTGTCAGCAGGTTCAGAGAGCAGCTTTGTAGAGGTTCATAAGGGCTTTCATTTAGGATTGTAGTACGATGGAAAGGTCCCAGTGAAGAAAGGTTCTTTGTATGGAAGGTCTTTCTACTTCAAAGGATTTTTGATAAGGGTTGAGATACGAAAGTCACCCAGAAGATGTGATGATCCAGCTGCTTTGAAAACTGAGTTAAGGGTAGATCTGTATACCAGGATTGTAGACCCTTTGAGACCTTCTTTGAATAGGTCATTGAGGAAATTTAGGAGTTCTGGTAAAGTGGGATTGATCGGGTTGGCTTTCCTTCCGTGACACCAATGAAACCAGCGTTTCCAGTGACTATCGTAGATTCTGTTTGTAGAGTCACGGATTGCTTTGCTTGCGATCCTGGATGCTTCCTCTTCAAAAATTCCACCCTCCTTGAGGAGTTGGATGATAGTAGCCACCCGTGTAGTGGTAGGCTGTTGCTGTGTTGGTTGAGGAGGGTGCCTTTCCTTTGAGACAATAGATCTGGAATTTCTGGTAGTTTTCTTGGATGGTCTACGAGAAGTTTTAGTAGAAGGGGAAACCAAGGTGCTGCTGGGCAATTTGATGCTATCAGCAGGAATAGACCGGGCATTGTTTGAATTCTTTGAAGAATTGTTGGGAGAAGTTTGAATGGTGGGAAGAGGTAGGCGTGGAGGTTCTACCATGGAAAGGTGAGGGCGTCCACTGTCCAGGCTCTGTCGTCGGGGATTGGTTTTCAGAACTAACAAACAAAATAATGCCAACACACGTGATGTAACGACACGTTCGTCTTCCAAAAGCAATCCATCCAAATAGTGCTTAAAGATATTACTTCAAGGGAAAGGTTGACTCCTCACATTAAAAACAAAATGGCCAGATTGTCATTTTAAACACAGTACAGTATTTAAAAAGAACATTTTGCCGGCCCCCATCCAGGCCGGCTAAAAATGGTTTCTTTTTTGCCTAAAATATACTTAACCTGATAATTTTAGCATTACATTGTCCTCAACTAATGTTTCCCTGGAGGTTTTTTAGTTGCTTGTAGCCGCCTGCTTGCGTATCCCACTGCGCGTGCGCAGCCCTCTATATAAGCGAGAATGTGGTTGGTCTCGGCCTACATTTTCCTCTCAATCTGTCAGACGGCGACTCAAGAGGGGAGGTAGGGCGGGCTTAGGTTAAGTATGTTTTAGGCAAAAAAAAAAACATTATTAGCCGGCCTGGCTGGAGGCCGGCAAAATGTTATTTCTTTGTTTGCCAAACATATTAACTTGATAATTTTAGCATTATCAGCAGACCTCGTCAAACGTGGTGGCGGGCACCGGTCTGACAGGGCGCCCTGGGACGCAAGCAGGCTTCCCCCAAAATTTGTATTGTAGTAAAAATTTGCACTTTATTCAGAACAGGGTGTATGAAACAGGAAGTTGGATCTCTTTCATAGGGATTGGTGGCCCTGAAAAGGAGTTCTTGCTTCCCTCTATGGATGGCTTGCTTCTGCTTCGTTCTGAGTGCTTAAGGGGGCTTGACCACGGTTCTGGCTGCGACGATTGGTCCCAGTCGGTGTAGTCCTATTTCTTCTCTTGACATGTTCCTCAGGTAGTAAGAGGTGAATGTCGTTGAGTGACGCTAGGGTGTGGCTTGAAGGATCTCTGCTATTGGGACGGCGTTATGGAGTGCCCATGAAGTTGAAATTGCTTTGACCTCGTGTGCTGTTGCTCTCTCTCTCTCTCTCTCTCTCTCTGCTCAAGTTGGCTTTGTCGTATGCAATGTCGATGGTCTTCCTTATCTAACGAGATATCATGGCGGCTGAGGTTTTCCCTGTTTGGAGGTCTACTGGAAGGAAGAGCTGATATCTGCCTCTCCGGATGTCTTCGTGTTGTGTTCTCGTGAGGTAGAATCGTAGTGCTCGGATGGCACATAGTAAACGTTCTGGTTCGTCGCCTGCTAAGGTGGAGAGGGCTGGGAAGGTTATGGGTTTGGGTGGTTCGGACGGTTTGTGTCTTAGCTCGGAATCCCGCTCTTGGGTGAAGCGTTACTGATGAGAAATTTGGACCGAAAATGCAGTAGGCTGGGTCCGCTGAAAGGGCTTGAATTTCGGAACACGGGCGCTTGCTGCGAGTTTGACGAGGAAAACAGTTTCTAACAGTTTTCCGGGTTAGAAGGTGTAGGGAGCTGTCTTGTAATGGCTCGTAAAGGGTTTCCATTAGGGATTGAAGGACGATTGATAGGTCCCAGTCTGAGACGAGTCGTCTTGTTGTTGGCCGGTCATTTTCGAAGGATCGGAGTAGGGCCGAAATGCAGTAGTCATCGAGAAGGTTGGTCTTGTTTGCTGCCTTGAACACCGAGTTTAGAGCTGAGCGATAAACGAGAATGGTTGAGCCTTTTGAGTTTGTCGATGTCGAAAAGGTCGGTGAAGAATCTTAGAAGTTCGGGTAGAGTGGGGTTGATTGGATTAATTTTCCTTGTGAAACACCAATGAAACCATTTTGACGAGTGGCTGTCGTACATTCTGTTTGTTGATTCTTTGGTGGCTTTTGAAGCAATTCGGGTGGCATCATCTCGATGAATTCCAGCCTTCTTGAGGAGTTCGATGATAGTAGCCACGCGTGAAGGTTTAGGTTTGGGTGAAGTTTCGAGCCTTTTTGTTGAGATAGAAGATCTGGAAGATGGGCGAGGCTTTTTGAAGTGTCTACCAGGAGAGACAATGGGTGTGGGAACCAAGGGGCTGATGGCCAGAATGGGGCTATGAGGAGGAACAGGTATGCATACAGGTTGTTCCAAGGATACGTCAGGGCGTCGACTGCTCGAGTTTGGTCGTCGTGTATCGGGCTGATGTAGTGTGGAAGTCTGGTATTGTGCCTCGTGGCGAACAGGTCGATCATACGTGTGCCCCACATTGTGAAGAGAGATTCGCAGATGGATTTCTTGAGGCTTCATTCCCCTGTTGGGGGGGGGACCGGCGGGAGAGGGAGTCTGCAATGACGTTTCTGTTCCCTGGGATGTGGAGAGGGAGTAAGAGTGATGTTGTTTGTGATGCAGAAGTTGAGGATTTCGGAGGTTAGGTCGTGGAGTAGGCTGGACTTGGTTCCACCTTTCCTCCCTATGTAAGGTAGGGCTGTAGTGTTGTCGGCTTGAACTTGGATCACTTGGTTTATGATGAGTGGGCGGAAATGCTGTAGAGCGAGGAAGATCGCTTGGAGCTGGAGGAAGTTGACATGGTGTAATTTGTGTTCCTGCCAAATGCCTGACGTCTCGAGGTTGTTCAAGTGGGCTCCCCAGCCGTGATTTGAGGCGTCGGTGAAGATGATTTGGTTGGGGGAGGGTTCGTGGAGTGGGACTGTTCTGGTGAGGTTCATGACGTCTGTCCACCAGAGGAGGCTTTGCATGGGGCAGTCTTCGTGAAAGGGACGTTGTCGGTCCGGATTCAGACTCGGGTTTGAACAGTTGTCAATTCGGTGGTGATGGAAGGGCCTTACCATCCATCATCCGTAAGGGATGAGGTTTGCCATCGAGTCCATCTTCCCGATGAGGGAGTTCAATTCTCGGAGGGAGAAACTGTTGATTTTGGAATTGTGTGTGCTGGAGAAGGTCTTCTACCCTGTCGAGTGACAGAGATTTTGGCCGAAGAGAGATTGAAAGAACCGCCTAGGAATGTGAATTCCTGTTGAGGGGTTAGGCGTGACTTGGCGAAGTTTATTCTGAATCCCAATTGGTTTAGGAGATTGATTGTGATGACTGTCTTGTTTGAGGCGTTGGGGGTCTTGGTTGTGCAGTGCCCAGTCGTCGAGATATGCATTTGCTTTGATCTGTCGTTGGTGAAGGTGGGCTAAAGTCGGTTTTAAAACCATGGTGAAAATTCTTGGAGCTGCATTCAAACCGGAAGGAAGACAACGGAATTCGTACACTTGGTCGTTGTAGATGACTTGGAAGAATTGTGTGACAGATGGGTGAGTAGGACGTGTAGGTAGGCGTCCTCCAAGTCTATGGAAATTGTAGTCGTTCTGTTTGAAGGAGAGGCAGATGGATTCTAGTGTTTTCATTTTGAAGTGGGGGTTGTCAATGTATTTGTTCAGAGGCTTCATGTTGAAGATGAGTCTTTGACCCCCTGTCTTCTTTGGACGGGTGAAGATAGCGCTGTAGAAACCCAGTCCTGGGTTTTGGAGTTTGACGATTGCCCGTTTTATCAGAAGTGAAATTTCGTAGGTTAGAGAGGGCGAGATTGGGGACGTGAAATTCCACGGGGGGCTGGCGGCAAGTGGAGGCTTCGAGAGGAAGGTTGGTCAAAAGCCTTCCTTGATGATAGAAAGGACATCTGAGTTGAGCGTGAGGTTTTCCCAGGCCGGATAGAAGTGGCGGAATTGGGCGCCGACCGGGAAGTGAGAGAGTCGGTGATAGTCATTGTTTACGGTGGGAGTTACGGCCGCAGGGAGAGGATAATCGACTGCGGCGGTCGAGAGTTGCAGCCCTTTTCTGGTTGGAACGTTGGGTGGAGCGGTGGCGCGACCGTCGGTCTGGTCGAAAGAGCTGTGGTTTGCTGGTTGAGACGTCGTTTCGTGGCGTGTTTGTCGACGGCTTGTTCCAGACGTCGGAGGGAGAACGCGAGTTCTGTTGCTTGAATGGTTTAGATGTGCGAAAGGGCGCCTTGTCTTGACGAAATGGTTTGGGTTTGCGTGAGATGTCAAGGTGAGGCGCAAGAGTTGGAATTAGGCCGCGGAAAAATGTGTCGGCTTTGTGAAGTGGTTGGTTGCAAAGACGATGTCTAGGAGTCGTTGAGGTTATTAGTTGATTTAAGAGCGACCTCTCAGTAACAGTGTGTTATTGAAGAGTGCACGGACAGCCCAGTTCATGGAGTGGTAGGTTGCAAAACTTGCTTTTCGGAAAAGTTGAGAAATGAGGGAGGATAGGTTATTGATTTCTTCTGGGCTTGCGTCGGTCGAAAGCTTCTCGCAGAGAGCAATAACGGCTGTGTTCAGTACGTCCGCTTGTGAAGCAGCGCGTAGACTCAGGTGTAAGCATTTGTCGTTGTCGTATAGTACAAACGAGGGGACTTCCATTCTTTTGGGGATGTTGAGAGCCGAACCAAAATCCAGTTTGACTTCATTGCAAAGAAATTCGCATTCACAGTAAGTGTCGAAATTTTTGGGGTTGGTGGTGCCGTCACCAGATGGTCGAAAGAAGCTTGTTTCGCGGCCGGGTCGTGGTGCGGGGGGGATCCGTGTCGAGGAGTAAGGGCTCGCCCTTTCCTAAGAAAGAGCCACCGTTTCGAAGCAGACAGGTTAGCAGCGTCGTCGACTGGCCCAGAAGGCTGCGCAGCTTGGCGTCCTTGTCACATAGGGCGAAACCGAAGCCAGTTTTTAGTCCTCTGTTGATAACTGGAGCGTTAGCAGATTCAGACGGTTTGTAGAGAAAACAATCCGGTACAGTATCTTCAACTGTTTTAAGAAGGGATGCTAGGGGAATTGTTGGGTCGTCTGCATTGTCGTCCGGAAAGTAAATGTGTTTTGAGGCGGCCGCTTGAAAGGCTTGTGTTTGTTGCGCTGTGGCGGGAGTCTGTGCGTCGGTCGAGAGGCCGCTTGCTTGTTTACGCTTCTTAGCGGCGGGTTCAGAGACGTGCGAGAGACGATGTCGGCTTTCATGACTGATGGTTGAGGCAACCCACTTGTGCGTGGTAGCCCGTCGTGTCGACTAGGAGCACGACGGAGGAGGCATCGAGTTTGTGCCGGCGTAGTGATGGAAGACGGAGTCAACAAGGTTGTGAGCTTCGCTACGTTGTGATGCTGTGTTCTCTGCGGGATGATCGAGACATCGAGTGGGGAGTTATTGGTCACTTGTGACGATGCTTGCCGTTATTTCCTCTTGGCTTCGCGGACTAGCGCTTTGGCTCGACGGTAGTCGTCTTCCAAAGTGGGAAGGTCGAAAGGCGGCGGAGTGTGTTGGCCGTTCTGGAGCGGGGAGACGTCGTCGTCAGCGGCGCGACCGTCTTGACATTGGCCGAGCGAGGAGACGTCGTAGACGTCAGCGGCGTGACTGTCTTGGCATTGGCCGGGCGAGGAGACGTCGTCGACGTCAGCGGCGCGACTGTCTTGGCGTCGGCCGGACATGCCATGATCGACGCGGCCGGGTGAAATAGTAGCCGGAGGGAGCACAGCAGCAGAGGCCGGAGCGGTGGTCAGGAGGGCGTTCTCCATCGTGATGGGGAGTAGTGAGGAGACGTCGTCGACGTCTGCGTGTCGAAGTAAATATCCAAATTCTTGTGTGAAGCCGGGAAACGAGGTGACGCGTAGGAACCTCTGGAGGAAAATGAATGGCGAGACCAACCACGTTCTCGCTTATATAGAGAGGGCTAAGCACGCGCAGTGGGACACGCAAGCAGGAGGCTACAAGCAAAAAACCTCCAGGGAAACATTAATTGAGAACAATGTAATACTAAAATTATCAGGTTAACATGTTTGGCAAACAAAGAAAGCTATATTTCGGAAATTTTTATTCGAAGCAAGCGCAGATCAGATTTCAGAAACCCAAAAAAATAATTTAATACGAGGCTTTTTAGTTGATGCGGCGGATTATGTAGTATTGACACAACAGTAGTGGTCGACTTTGGAAAAATACCGCGCCAATTATTTTTATTTCTTACCAAAATGTCCACGCGGGAGGGCCTGAGAACCATTTTTTTTTTTTTAACTTTGCATGGCCTAAAGAATAGCTTTTACCAAACGTGCAACTTTTTCACGGTCACCCTGAAATTAAAACGTATATTGTACTCCATAACAAAATGTAGGCTACTGATTTTTGTCATCGCGCGCATGTGAAAATAACGAATAAAAAGTAACAAAAAACACTGTCCACTCGCGTCAATTTTTTTAGTACCACTCCCGAGAACCATTTATTTAATTTTTAGCGGCCTTACTGACAAGTGTCACTGACAAGTGTCACTGACAACTGATGGTCAGTGATTATTTACTACAAGTGCTTGCCAACAGTTACTCACCATCAGTTGGTGCAATTGGGTTCTCCAAAAATGCAGAAGGCAGCTTGAGTCGATCTGGTGCCGCCGACAATTCAAAATGAAGCTGTTACTCTAGGCCACCCGAAATCTGAAATAAAAGTTTAAGTAAAGATTTTGATAGCAATTTAAGATTGGCTGACACGAAAATACCAAGTGTGCGTCAGCCTTCCAGTGACAGTGTTGGAGCAACCAAGAAATGCACGAGTCCTCAAATGAGTACCGTTTTCGTCCGAATTTAGAAATAGGTGGGTGAATATACGATTTTACCTGGAAGTATTTAGTACAAAGATGAAACCAACGGCATTCGCTCTTGAAAACTGTCATAAATATATCAAAAGTCTACCAAAATATTTTTGGTAGAAACCCGCCATTTTTTCAAAATGGCGCCCAAATTCGACACTTTCACTGTTATTTATTGAAGTACTTAATTCCCTTTCACAGTTAGCAAAATTACATCCATATCTTTATCGATCCTCTTGAAATTTCCTTTCCAATGATACCAAACATAACCGGAAGTATCTACCGAAAGTGGTACTAATGAATCATGATTAATTCATATTATATCCCATAATAGAAATAATAAATTTTGCGCTACTAACATAAGTGAAAACATTTTATTTTGAAAATGCAATACATTTCTGATTAGGTTCACATTAAGAGTGTTTTCAGGCAGCAAAGTGGTTCACATATTACATATCTTCATGGTTACTGAATGTATCTGTCGTCCACTGGTTCACTATTGAGGCAGGAACCTATGCATTCCGAACATGCTATGGAACACTTCACTCCTTTCTTTTGGCATCCACATTTACTATTTCCATATCCATTTTGGCATTTGCAACGAAGGAGCATCAGAGAATTTGGTTCTAGAGGCATGTCTGTTTAATAGGGAGCGTAGGTACCATCAGCAGTCAAGCGCCAACCCCAATCTGTGGGGTTCAGGTTGTCTGTTCCCGTCTATTTTTGCACTTGATAATACACTGAGACTATGGTTAAAAACAGCCGATGCCGATGTTGGTGGGAGTTTTCTGACTTGAACAAATGTAATGGACTCCGCAGTCCTCAGGCAAAATATTTTCTTCCTTAGCTTATCCAACGTTTCACTTTCGGTGCCACCATAGATATCCACTAGTGCTCTTTCACCAGCAACTACTATGTTTTTCTTTTCATTGTTTGGTTTTGTGAAAACCTCAGCACAGCGTCTGAAATGGGGACTGTTTAAAAGCTTCTTTACAGCCTGTCATTTTCCGATACCAAACAGGTGGGATGTAGTGTCACAACCTAAAATTCCATGTGAAAAAAGAATGTGCTTGGTGTGGACGGGAACAGACAACCTAAATCCCACAGATTGGGGTTGGCGCTTGACTGCTGATGGTACCTACGCTCCGTATCAAACAGACATACCTCCAGCACCAAATTCTCTGATGAAGCTGATTCGTTGCAAATTCCAAACTGGTTGTGGAAATAGTAAATGTGGATGCCGAAAGAAAGGAGTGAAGTGTTCCATAGCATGTTCGGAATGCAAAGGTTCCTGCCTCAATAGTGAACCAGTGGACGACACATACATTCAGTGACCATGAAGATATGTAACATGTGAACCGCTTTGCTGCCTGAAAACACTCTTAATGTGAACCTAATCAGAAATATATTGCGTTTTCAAAATAAAATGTTTTCACTTAATTATGTTAGTAGTACAAAATTTATTATTTATATTACGGGATATAATATGCATTAATCATGATTCACTAGTACCATTTCCGGTAGTTACTTCCGGTTGTGTTTGGTATCGTAAAAAGGGAAGTTTCAAGAATAACAATAAAGGTAGGGGATCTACTGTCGCTAACTATGAAAGTGAATTAAAAGTGTCATATTCAGACGTCATTTTGAAAAAAATGGCGTCTTTTCCCTAACTCATTAGTACCACTTCCGGTTATGTTTGGTATCATTGGAAAGGAAATTTCAAGAGGAACAATAAAGTTATGGATGTAATTTTGCTAACTGTGAAAGGGAATTCAGTATTTCAATAAATAACAGTGAAAGTGTCGAATTTGGGCGCCATTTTTAAAAAATGGCAGCTTTCCACCAAAAATATTTTGGTAGACTTTTGATATGTTATTTATGACAGTTTTCAAGAGAGAATTCCATTGGTTTCATCTTTGTACTAATTACTTCTAGGTTTGGCCATTTTTTGCGCTATATTGAGGCGCCTAAAACGACACAACTTTAAATAGCTGGCAGAGAACGGCCAGCAGTATTACACAGCTTCCAAACTCAGTCGCGTTAACTAAAACTGTTAGCTCTTGCCTCCCGAGTCAATATTAAATACCAAGTGAGTTTGCAAGTGGGAGCTAATTCGGTACTGTCATACATAAAATTATGGACGAGCTGGCCACCTTCATTAGCTTCAACAGAGCACCAACAGAACTGCAAACTGGCAACGCAATTTTGATCTCCAAAGTTGGAAGTCATTCCGAGCGGACATCATATTTTAGAGGTACACTGCGAATTTGATAAGTAAAGAAAAAATATATATACAGGGTGGGGCAGAAAGGACGGAACACCCCAGGCAATTCCAGCCGAATGATACTAGAGCAGTGAAACCTTGCATGGTATGAAGGTGAATAGGGAGGGCCCCCACGAATCATGTATTAGCACTGACCTTGACAGTCTTTCAAGATCATCAAACATCTAACCTCTAAACCATGCTTTGTAGAACCTACGTTTAAATTTGAAACTTGTAGACATTGGCAAGGCATGACCAATGCAAAACATAGAACGGATCATAGAATCGGATCATTCGTTTACGAGTTATGGGTATTACAAGCATTATGCCGTCGTGCTGCTTGAGTGGCTTCCCGGCCAAACAGTTTGAGAAAAAACGTAAAGTGGTCGTCAATAACGGGTAACGTCTTCTAGGGAAAGAGTAAAGAAACAGCAGCTACCATGCCCACGACTCCACACATTACATTAGCCGAAGAAGGGGCCATTCTTTTGAACGCCAAGGTCAACAATTGAAAGGGCATACGGTGATAGCTTGTGTGTGACTTCTCAACGACTTTTAATAGGCTACTTTCATTCACGCTGCTGTTCTGTGAAGCCATCCTCGAATTAAAGCCGGACTAAATTTAGTTTTTTCTGACCAGTATTGCAACATATAACTAACTGAGGATAAGCAGAGAAGCCTACTTTGGCAATCAAAGATGGTTAATGTTAGGATAATGAAACTTTGCATGGTATGTAGGCGACCAGGGGGCAACTAACCATGAATCGATCACTGACCTTGACGCATATTTTCAAGGTCATCGTGATGCTAACTTTTTAACTATGCTTCCTAGAACTCCAGTTTAAATTAGAAACTTGTAGACATTGGCAAGGCATGGCCATTGCAAATAAAACAGAACGAAATTCGGTACGCTAGTTTAGGAGTTACGAAAATTGCAAGACCGAGTGGCTTTCCTGCCAAACAGTGAGTGTAAAATTAAGTCCAGTGGTCCTCAAAGTACATGAAGCATGCTTGGAAACAAACAGCAACTGACACACTGATGACTCGACACTAGCTCAACACAACCTGCCACATTAAAGTGGCACTATCACCGATTGAAATGCGAACGAAAATACCGTGGCGCCATCTAGCGGCAATGATATTGTCACCCTTTATAGCTTGCTCCCAGGTGCACGAGGATGAACCAAATTTTCACTCAATAATTAAGGATGTCGTGGCTTGTTTGTTACGTTAAAAGAAATGCCGTTATGCATTCCTTCGCTTGGTGCAAGCAAACGCTAGATGGTACTACACAGCGCTAGATGTCAGAATTCGTCTGCTCTCAATCGGTGATAGTGCCACTTTAAACAGAATGGTGCTGCAAACTACAGTATCTTATGGAAGTTGGCTTAGTTTAGTCACCGTGGTCGTCTAGAAATTAAACTAATGTTGTTCCTCCCTCAGGTTAACATTTCTGATTTTGTTTCAGAGCTGATCACGGTTAATGAATTATGCCAATTTGCGTGTGCTGCCAACATCATTACCTACCAATACAATGCATGGTGTACGAAAGAGCCTGACAGAACTGTTTGGCAGGAAAGCCACTCAGCCAGCACAACAGAATGATTCTTGTAATGCCCGTAACTCCTAAACTAACGTACCGAATTTCGTTCTGTTTTTTTGCATTGGCCATGCCTTGACACTGTCTACAAGTTTCTAATTTACACTGGGGTTCTACGAAGCATAGTTAAAAAGTTAGCATCACGATGACCTTGAAAATATGCGTCAAGGTCAGTGATCGATTCATGGTTAGTTGGCTCCCCGTTCACCTACATACCATGCAAAGTTTCATTATCCTAACATTAACCATCTTTGATTGCCAAGGGTGTTCCGTCCTTTCTGCCCCACCCTGTATATATTTTATCTGGATGTTATCGTTAATCTTGTCGGGTGACACGCTAGCGTGTGTCTTGATATAAGAACAATGTAAGGGAGTGTGATGGTATGCACAGACTCTTGTACGGTAAATGCACCCATCCATTGGAGATAATGGCTTTCCTTTCAATGCAATAGCCACGTGGCTAATTTCGGTTACTTGTGGCCGAAAGCCGACCTCCCCCACCCCCTGGCCGGCCACGTGGTTTTTGAATGGCCCACAGGGGCTAGGCCAAGGTCGAGTGGAACGATAGTATTAGATAAGGTTGGTCATTCCCGAGCTCATTACCTTTTTTTCCCGCCAAATAACGTCACTGGAGCTTCAGACTTTATGCGTACTTTTGTGCGCACGTGCGTGAGATTTTTACGAATTCATTGATTTGCGTTGCGCAATGTATTTAGTCTTCCTACCATGATGCTAAACGGTATTGTTTTTGTGGGGCCCTTTTAAGATATTTACGTCGTTTCTCAAACGGTGGATTAAGAAACAAGTGTGTCCCAGCAGGCTTTAGCCAACAACATTATTAATACGGATAATTAAAATTCCAGCCAAACCATTGTTTAATCAACAGGTGACCTCAACAATCACGGCCTTGCAGTGCTGGAAAGGCCTTGCGTCTGCGGCCTTGCAGTGCTGGAAACACCGGTTCTCGTCAGATCCCCGAAGTTAAGCAGCATTGGGCTGGATTGATACTTGGATGGGTGACCACCTGGGAAGCTAGCTGTTGCAGACATAGGGCCTTCGGGCTTCGGGCAGATGACCAGGAGTGGTTAACGCTCGTTAAACCCTTAAACCTCAACAATCACAGCTTGTATTATTTTTTTCTCTATTACTGCCACATCATCACAAAAGTCCTCTCATCGTCGTGGGGCAGTCTGGTATTCGTGCCGAGTTCGTGCTCCCTAAAATCAAACAACCTCCCTGAACTTCTCTACCGTACTGGCCTAAAGAATGGGGGGGGGGGGGGGGGGGGGGG
>JAHWFP010256552.1:1959-29913 GCA_023313725.1 Lithobius niger
CCCCCCCCCGCCTTGGAACCAGGGCACTTCAGTGGCTTGTGCAGGGGCTTATGGTTCAAAACATTGGGGCTGTTTGCAGGAGGTACTTAGTTCAGTCGTTGTACACGTATCTAAGTAACCCTCTCCATTCTCAATAGATTAGCTTGGCGAATCAATATTAAGTTAGTGACGTGGAATTAGCCATACTTGCAAAATCGGCGACTTGCGGTGGTAGATTTGGTGTATGGCAAGTGAACTGCGATCTTAGAGGAGCGTGTAAGTTTGACTGGCCAAGTGTTTCTACTACAGTGACATTCACGAGGTAACCCAAGGCTGTCGTCAAGGTTTGTTCCCTTGCGAGTAACGCCACTGCTACTTATCTGGTATATGTCACACACGCTTTTCAAGCGGGATGACAGTATTTTGATAGAAGGAATGCCCCTGGAGTGTGAATGTTGTTGGCGGAAGAACTGTGGAAAGAATTCGAGGTGCAGAAAAGGCACGAACGCTTGAACTATGTTCGCTGGAAATTTCGGAGAACTGCTGGATTTCACTAAAAAATGGCTTTCCAACGTTGTGAAGGGCAGTGAGAATTTGAAGAATCCTTGGGAATTTTTGTGTGGATTAAAAGGAATCATTAGTACATGCACATGTACAGGCCAGGTTCCGTCGTGGAGAGTTGATCAGCACTTTTTCTCCTGCATTTACAACAAATTTGTCGTAATTAACACTTGTTGTACACTCAGGCATGAGACTGCCTTCAAGAAGAAAAGTCGGAAGGATCTAAATAATATGCCACACAGACGATTGCTAGTGAAAGCTAATTTTACATGTTAAAATTATCGTATTCACCATCACAGTTTGATGGGTTGTGTCGTAACCTAAGTTACGTCGTGAGAGACTTGATCAGTACTTGGAAGGAGGGACGTCAGGCAGGCTGGAGGAGTGTGTGGGTTGACATGAAAACCGAGTCTCGACGCATGTCGAGCGACATTGGAGACAAAGGAGCACTTTGGACCAATGCGTCAAAATGAATCACCTCACCCAGTCTCATCGCAGGACGAACGACAAT
This sequence comes from Lithobius niger, assembly GCA_023313725.1. NCBI lineage: Eukaryota > Metazoa > Arthropoda > Chilopoda > Lithobiomorpha > Lithobiidae > Lithobius > Lithobius niger. Next base: position 3,011 of record JAHWFP010256552.1, read on the forward strand.
GAGGAGAGATACAGGAGGCATGGAGAGCTGTCTCCTAGTCTCGTTGCAGGTCTAGCACACGGAGACTATGGAACGTAAGGGGACAAGGAGTAAAAACACCTTGTATCTCCCAAGTCTCGGCACATGCCTATTGCCATTGGGAGGACCGGGGGAAAAGGCAAGGACCTCTACCCATCCAGTCGCATATCTAAAGACAGAGACAAGGATACCAACATGTCTTCTCGTCTCTTATCTAGTGGCAAGGAGACATATCATTAGGAGTGGAGTACCCTAGCAAAGGGAAGCGGATAACTAAGACTAAGACTAGTAGGGATCCGGCTAATACACTCCTGGTGGTCATGCGTAGTCATGCGCATCACACATCCAGACTGCACCCGAGAACAGGCTGGAAGGATCGGGAAGTGAACCGATGATGGAAACACAAGTTAAGTAGTCTAGTTTGTCCTAGCTGCTTGTTCAGCAACAAGGGGACACGGACTTGGGTTTGACGTTATGGCTCATCTCTCTGTACTGCCACACGACTAAAACAGCAAGGACGTATTGGGAGGCATGAGACAAGGAAACGAACCTCTTGTCTCGCCGCATGCCTTGTGCTAGTGAATTGGGACGTAGAGACGAGATGGCTCGTCTCTCCCAACCCGATGACAGGCACAGGCATTGTGACCTACACCTCGTCTCACCCCTTCGTGTCGCATGTCAAGCGACATAGGGGGGAGTGATTTAAAGAGACATGGAAACTTGCATCAGGACCAGTGTCTTACTGTGTCTAGCTACTAGGAAATAAGAGCCGAGAGCGCCCAGTCTAGGTGCAACGTCGAGAGGTAATGAACATCGTCTCGTTGCATGTCTTTTTAGGATGAAAGCGTCTCCTAGGAGGAAAACGCCTAACCTCGCCCGGTATCGTAGCATGGCTTAAGCAGTGCGACAAACATCTGCAGGAATTGCGAGGGGAAAGAACTTGGGCGTTGGGAAGGTGGTGGAAAGGACCTTAACATCAACATACTGGAGTGGAGGCAGGTCAGTTGTCCATCCAGGTATAGGGAGGAAAACTTCGGGACCAAACCATAGGAGGCATGAGTGGCAATGCCACAGCGGTAGCCTATGTACGGAAAGGTAGAGGAACGCTCTCTAGGTCCCTTGTGGCAATAACTCGGAGCTCTGGAAAAGTGGGGCGGTTCATATCAGTCTGGCTCCCCGCCACATTGCAGGGAACCTCAATGTGGGGGCGGAAGAATTATCAGGGGGTGCCCAAACCCCATCAAAGAATGGATGTGAGATCCAGGGGTATCGTCGTTGAGGATACCAGACAATGTTCGTTTGCGACACCTTTTCAGTGCACACCTGCACTGTTCAAGTCCCCATTCCCAGAAGAGGAGGCTTGGGCGACAGATGCTCTTTCGATAAGCTGCAATGGTATATGCGCATACCGGTTCACACCATTACTAATCCTACAGAAGGTAGTCAACAAGTTGCGGAGTGGAAAGGGACTGTTCATCCTCATTGCACCAGGGTGGCCAACAGCACCATGGTTCGCAGGGATCATGGAGCTTCGACGAGAGGACGCGATGCCACTCCCAATCACACCTTCACAGGGATACTTCGCAGAAGCGAGGGTTCAAGGCAGACGTAGCCTTTAGAATCTTATAGGTCTAACAGGAGTCCACGTAGATACACTTGGAAACAGATCACGGAAATGGATCGAATGAGGTCGAGCAAACGACCGCGGCCCTTGCAAGCTAGGTTTCGTTTGATTAGCATCGTTCTTTTCTTGACTCTTTCCCAACTCCTATCCCCGAGTGCCATAAAAGGAGAACGGTCGACTGTTAGTTTGGTACTGGCCTGCGTAGGAGACCGACTTGACATTAAACAATTCCGTGATCACGAAGTTGATGTCAGCATTCGGGAGGGGCCGAACAAGGAGAGACTCTTCCCTAAGTGGAACCTACCATGGTTCTACAAAGCCTTATGAACCGGCAAAAACAGCCCCGTTGAAGTTCCTTACCAAGAAAATGGTATTTTTATTGGCTTTAGCCACATCAGCACACCAGAGTGAGTTGGCAAGTCTGACGAGAAGACGGTCATATCCGGTTTGCAACTGGTGGTTTCAAGGACGTCGTCTACACATTTTCAGTTTATTGGACTGTAGACTGGGCATGAAACCCACGCTATTGTCATTCTAGGCAAACTTGTACATCCCAAGGATGGGGAGAGCTTGCAATGGCCAGTTACAGCCCTGCGGTTTTATTAGACACAGCCCTACGGGTATTAGACAGTAGACTGGGCGTGAAACCCACGCCAATGTCATTACAGACACTTGGCAAACTTGTGCATCCCAAGGAAGGTGAGAGCTTGCAATGCCCGGTTACAGCCCTGCGGTTTTATTAGATAAAACCACACCTAAAACTCCCAGTGCTTCATAAGTCGAGAGACTGGAACCCCCGACGCCTTTGTTCCTGAATGTGGGCAAGGATCGGGAGCTGGTGTTGCGTTAGGGAGTAACGTCGTTATAAAGGGGTAAGTGGGTTTGTGCTGTTATTGGGATAGCCAACGAGAATAACCCAATTTGGTTCGAGTTGTCAGCTGAGTTGAGGGCACTAGTGGCGCCCTGAACAAACTGCTGCGGAACACCTCTGCAGGAGATTGTATCTGCATGCTCGTGGAACCACCAGCACACATTCATTAAACATTACCTCTGTGAAACTAGTAGGGTCGAATGGGGAGACCGCCATCAGGCGTCGTGTAGTAACAGGACAGACGTTCTGAGGTGGTGGAGGAGACGATGAGGAGGTGCCCCTCGTTTGTAAGTGGGTAAACTTCCCTGAGTCAGGAATTGTCTGTCTTGCTTGTGTGAATATGTATCTCCTGGGTTCAGTGGGGGATAACCCCACCACCTGAATGACAAATTCAGCATAATTACTGAAGGTAAGTATTTGCAGGTAGTAAGAAACGATAATTTTAACAGGTAAAATTAGTTTTTACTAGCCTAAAATACTTACCTTCAGTAAGAACCCAACCCGCCTCCCCGCGTTCACTGAACCGGAGAGTTCAAAAAGTGATGATGGGATCAGACAAGATGGCGCCGACCTTGGAAAGGAGAGGTAGCGCGCCGGGCGGTAGTGGAGAGAAGTTTAAAGGGAAACATAAAAATGGGGATTTTTATTTTAAAAATGAGCAGCGAAAGCGTAAAATAGTGATTTTAGCATAATTACTGAAGGTAAGTATTTTAGGCTAGTAAAAACTAATTTTACCTGTTAAAATTATCGTTTTCCATAACTTTTGAACCGCACAAGCTACAGACTTGCGGTTTGCGGCATTTTAAACGGCTTGGAATTAGATTTCCTGTGGTGCCATTCCTTTCAAAGAAGTTAAACTTATTTTTTTACTACTTTCGATTAAACTATGACTGTACTATAGGTTTTTCAGTTAAATAGCGAAATTAGTCAGTTTTAAGCAATATGCAACAAAACAGTAGATATTATTGAGATGCTGAATGTTAGAATTTTCGATGGGTATAAAGCAGGAGACCACAGTGTTGGTTTACATTTTGGTTTTGCACTCCGAAGAATTTTTTTGCACCCCAGTAACAGATTTGGGGTGCAAATTTGCACCCGGATCAAAATTTGGAAATTCGACCCCTGTTAAATGAACAGTGTACGAACTCGTCAGTAGCGTTTTTGTCAATTTTGCACTGCCAAAAACATTTTTTTATTGCCACAATAATATCCATTACCTTGTTTACGTTATGTATGCTTAGATTCCAAAGTAAAGGAGTTTTACCGTTCCAATATCCTTGCAAATTTTCGACAGTCAGGTTTTTCTGGAGTTGGAGTGGCTCAGAACGACTGTCGTCATCGGGCTCCCACATCACCGCTTACTTCGGCGTGATCGTTCGTCTGCTGTCGTTGATCGGCTCGTATCGTTCGTTAGAATGCGTCGCGAGGCCATGGCCTCCGTAACTTGCAGGCCAGTGCACCACTTCTCCCGCGGCAACTTATTAAACTCTCCTCTCAGCAGGAACTGAATGTTTGGGTGTGAAGGTCCCTGGTTATTCATCAGCACAGCCTTCTCTCGGCTGTGGTGTTGAATAGCCAGAGATTCAAGGCTTCTCAGATGCACGTCATTGTTAGAGTTGGACTTGAGGAGTGTCACAGTGCCTTCCCAGTTGATTCGGTGTCGAGTTTTCGTGTGGTAGACTGCTATGCCATTAGTTACTATTCCTGGTGTCTGCCATGTGCTGCTTGACTCTCGTACGTATACCTTTTTTTTGTCTCTCCCACATAAACGGCATCATAATCCCCACATGGAACTCTGTAAACGCCTTAACGGGTGTTCTTTTTGTGCTTCAGGGCTTCATCTTCTTGCTCACTGGCTTCACTTTTTCTTGTTATGGCATCAGGATAGGTATGCTTTTTCATCAGGTGATCCTTCAAGCCCTTTGCGTTCTTCACGTATGATGTAAAACCATTTTTCCTAAGTACACCTTGAACTTTGTCCGTAACGCCTTCTATATACGTAACTGCCACTCTTGGTCCTTCTTCTGAATCCTTGATCTTGTGTCGGTGGTCTGCCTTCCATGCTTTAGCTTTCTTCATGCCTACTGCTCGACGAATCATTCGGTTTAGGCACCCGGGTGGATAGCCTAACTCAATGAACTTTCCTTTGGTCTCGTACATATGTTTTCTTGCTACGTTTAGGCTCGCGGAGTTTTGCACCATTCTGGTGAACTCATTCTAGGCTATTGCTTTTAACCGTAAACCGACAACAACAGGTAGTGGTATCCCCTACAACTCAGGGCACCCTGTAGGCTAGTTAAAAGCTATAGCCCTTCCACGAACCACGATCCGCCAGCCGTTCGCCTTCTTGACATCAATGCATCGATTCTTGCTGATCATCATCTCATGATGCTGCTTCAACTTGGGAACGATCAAAGGTTCTTCCCCAATGCGGCAATTACTCATCAATAGTTACACCGTGCCTTCGCCACGATTTCCAGGGATCTATATGATCCCTCTAGGGTCGAGCAGGATTTGGGCATTTACCCACGATAAACAGACCGTTTTCCGATCCTTCACCTCAAGACCCGCCATGCAGGCCGCTGATCCATCGTCACTTCCTTCTACGAGTATCCAGGTTCGGACTGGACCCTTACGCCCAGCCTGCGCCCCTCTAAGGGTTATGTCCCACCGTCTAACCGCCCTCTGGTACGGGTACATCTGTTTCTAAAGGGGATCGTCAGCTACTACCCTTTCACCTGCTGGCTGTTCCACAGTCGACTAAGGTGTCTCCTACATGCGGTTCGAACCCGAACTGATCCTGGCTCAACACTATTTTCCTGCAATGCCGACCTCACTTTTCCTTAGTCTTTGGGATCTTTCCTCGGTTCCAACTACGATTACTTCACCATTCTTAGCTCACGATTCAGGCCTGGCTCAAGGCTAGGCCCGGTTTCTGCTCTCCATGCCACGTTTCGTTCCTCCGCTCCATGGGATGGTCTTTCCAACCTCGATTTCTGCCACAAGGCCTCCGATTCGATTCATCTTCTATTCCCTGCTCTGTAGGCCTACAGCGCTACATATCTCGCGCCATACTTCGAGCCTCTTGCTTCACCGCTGCACGATTCCAGCCTCAATTACGGAACCTCCCTTTCTATGACTTTACACTTAGGCTGTGCACTCAAGCGCTTGATCACGGAGGGATGAGGCTCAGCCCTGCACCTCCACAACAACATCGTGTCAACATGTCTTTACGATCCAACATTACTGCTTCACCTACCGTTTCTATGCTACTCCACGATGCGGCGGTTCTTCCATTGCTCTTCATTCGACGATCCTCAATATCACGATCCTCCGCTCCAACGGTCATCGAGCTGTCGTTCCCCACTCCGTTCCTTGGGCCTCTCATGTCTTTGATGTCTAGGGCGTGCTCTTGGTTACTATCCAGGACGGCTCGTGCCGGCTTTAGTGACTACAAATGAATTGGCTCTGTGACGATCCGCTTGGGATCAATCCACTGGATGACATTCCCTTGGCAACAATCTGCTTGATCCTCTACTCGATCCACCGTCCGTCAGTTCATCGTTCCTCACTTCTTTCCTTGAGGCCCTTCACAACCCCTGGTGTGTGGGTATGCTCATGATTCGTGACCAAGGCGGCTCGTGACATCTCTACAACTACTCTACAGTTGGATGGGTTCAGCGGCAATCCACTTGGGATCGCCCCACAGGATGACGACCTTTCATCATTGATCCCTTTGGTGATGATCCTCCTACTCGATCCGCCGTTCCTTCATCCTCCGTTCCTCGCTCCTGTCTTTGGGCTCCTTTACGTCCTCTAGTGTATGTGGTGTGCTCTTGGTTCGTACCCACGGCGGTTCGTGTCATCTTTACGGCCGGCCTGTGGCTGGGCACGTTCTCCGAACGCCCACTTGGGATCGATCCACCAGACGACGATCCTCTTCACATACCTTTTCTTCCAGCCGCGACTAATTCGTTTTCTTTCCCCGGTGCCATCCTCGGTATCGAGCACACTACCCTTGCAACAAGACTGCACTCATCAATCGGTCCCTGGGACCGTATATATATCTACTCAACTAAGGTTCAAAGAAAGCCACAACAAACAACCACATCAGCGAACAGTGCACCGAACGCGCAAGTCCATCAACGATTCTCTTCGACAGCGACACACGCCCCGACCAATTTAGTGGTCGATCATGCTGCCTGGTCCATGTTGCCATCATATGCTTCCTCCAGCCACTAGTCAACGATACGCATCATCAACTTGTTCCCACCTACAACTGACCTACAACCCTTTCTCCAAGGAGACCACCACATTCCTCTACTTCGCCTCTGCACCCGGACCGCCCACCGGCCTCCCTGCCGTCACGTGCCAGTTTCGTTTGCATCAATCCCACGGATCGATTCTCATGTTAACCTTCACGACACCTACTAAAAAATGCATGGTGATCTGGCGGATCGGCGTTGACTCAGAAACTGTACGGGATCCACCCGTGAAACTTTGCCGCGGCTAACGCCATCCACGATCAGTCCTTTCCTGTTATCGCTGTTTTATGCCATCATATCTTCTGCCTCGCATCCAGCTAGAATCTGCCAGCCAGTCTTCCAGAGTCGTCCATCCCGTTCGGGACATCGATCCCGTTCCAGTTACCCAAGCACCGATGGATTCAAGACTGCTTCCCGTCAGAGGTAGGATTGGCAATTCTCTGTTATTTGCACTTCTGCCTTCCCCCTAGCGTTGAGCCGAATTCTCGATCCCTGGCATCGGATGTCACTATTGCTAGCCCGTGGGACTAAGGATCCCGGGTCCATGGGATCGTGTTATTCAAGTGCTCCGCACAGATTTAACTCTGTTGGGGCTGCCAGCTCGTAAGGTGGGTACTTCGAACTAACCCGCCTCCTAGGGGGACGAAGTCTGCTATAAATAAAAGGTAATGAATATTTTCGTGGCAATAAAAACACTAAAATATCAGGGGCACCTGGTTGAGTTTAGTTTTTGTTTGCCTATACGAAAATATACATTACCTTTTCACCTGCCTAGCCTCCCCACGACGTCTATGGTCATTGGGATGAAGAAAGATGATGCGCACCAGTACGACCCGTTTATATATGACCGAGCTACTTCCGGTCCTGCGCAATGTTTTACGAGCATGCAGGGAAGCCGAATTTTCGAGCTAGAGTTAATAGAGCTCCATGGGGGGAAAACTGCTATAAATAAAAGGTAATGTATATTTTTGTATAGGCAAACAAAAACTAAAATCAACAAGGTGCCCCTGGTAGTTTAGTGTATTTCTGAAGCCAGAAAGGGGAACTATTTTCTTACGCACGTGCATGCCAAAACGAATCCATGAATGCCTTCATCCGAATCACGCTCACAAAACAAAGCGCAAGCACACGAAACCGCATTCTTATGGAGTCGCCCAAAATGGTCTGACGTCACGAAACGTGGCACCGTGCACACACGCGCGAGAACCCCATAGGCAAAAGCAAAAACCGGTTAACGGCGTAGATGGTGATAATATTCAGACATATTAAATTAAAGGAACCACTTTGTTATCACCTCCAAGAATGTTGTTGAAACATTCTCGGAGGTGATAAAAGTGTTACCTTTAATATCATATGGCAAAAGCAATCCCGATCGCATCCAAAACGACGCCATTTTGTCTACCACAAATCTCAAAGATCGTAATTTCGCAAATCCGACATGAGTTCACCACACAAACTCAATAAAAATGGCAAAATTGAAACAGTCAATCTACTATCACCAATCAATAATTTTGTTAGAATGCCTCTCGCAAGCAACCAAAACGAACCGAACAGTAGCGTCAGCCACAAACGACTGCAAATGCCACCGCCTGATGGCAGCACCGTCCAACCAAAACGCGTTGCCGCACCAGCACTCGCTACCAAAGAGCAATATGAAATCAAAAGGCTAAAAGCGCAATTAATCCAAGAAAGGCACGAACAAAAAATGAAACTCCAACAATTGACGGAGCATTAAACAACACGTTTCATGAACTGACAAAAGACTCCCAGATCATCAAACTAGTATAGACAACCAAAGGGCAGCAAAGCAAATGCAAGCAAACGAATGCCAATTTCGAAACCCACTGCATAGGACTCCCGACAACCAACATCAATGTGAGACAGCACCCAGCACAACCCGAAAATCATTCCTGGATGACCAGTTTACTACCACACCAAAGCAAAATTACGACGTCAACGACAAAGCATGTAAAGGCAATGGCGAAAGGTCAAACTCACAAAATACGAACATCCCTAACCACTGGGAAAACGACTCGATCCCATTCTGGCAGCCATGTAATAGCAGGCCGCTGAAAAACCTTCGTTTTCACGGTGAACACTTTTTTTTTTTTCGAGCGCACAAAAACGCAAAAACTTCGATTTTCAAACCTCAGCCATTTTCTCAATTATGGACAGAAACTGCCAAACTTGGAACCCTTTAATAGCCACAGTCTTCTGCTACAGGCTGGGGAAACCAAATCCTGAAATTCATCCTAGAAAAATAACTACAGCCATTTGAAAATCTCTCAAAACCAACCGCAGCGCTCACCACTTCCGGCTGCCATTATTGAAACTCGTTGTACATTTGTAATTTACTTTCATTATTCTTTTCGGGCAGAAAGCCCACAACACTAGCTCAGTTGTGAATTAGGAGGGGCTTCCTTAATTGGTACTTAACCTCACATAAATGTGGATACAGACACTTAGACGATATTTCGTATTTGTAGTTGATTGATCACCAATGTTACAGAAAATGTCCACCTAAGATCTAAACTCCGTCTTGCTGCTACAACATTTAAAAACATTCAACTTAATTAATGCGTTATAGCATTTATCTAAGCTAGTCTATCTAATCTCTTTATACATTAGTCCGAAAAAACACGAAAATTCTCCATCAAACTACGACAGTGATCATCCGAATGCAATAACTAGCTTTTCCTTCAATTAATACGAATTATCTTGAAAAGATCTGTTCCCAAAGTCAACCTGTGCATTAAAACTCCATCCCCCCCCCCAACCTAGTTGTAGTGTGTAACACTGCAGTTTTCCGTTAAAGCTTGAAAAATCTAATAGTAGTGATTATTCATTACCCAAGCCAAACTACTAAGCTTTAACAAGAGCCATTTCACAAAGTTCTCATGGAAATATTCAATCCATAATCCATATTCTAATGTAAAGGCCCTTACCAAAGTTCATGAGTTAAAAACTCAATTTGGCCTATCTTTACATGTCCCTACTCCTTCAAACGGCTGTACACCAAAACCCTTTGCTTTGCCGACTTTTCCGTTGTTCTCCTGACCCTCTACCAATCAGACCCCCACAGCGCTTCTCGGCGTCCGCACTTTTGCAACCAAAATCCGCTGCTCCAGCATAAAAAGCCCCAGTTGCCGTCCCTCTACAGCTCAGTCAGCACAGCTCACAGATCTCGAAGCCAGTCGGGAGTGGAGATGTCACGTCCGAGGATGCCATGCCGGGCAAAATGGTAGTGGTTCGTATGTCTATAGTTTAGCTTTTGAAAGTTTAATTTAGGACCCCCTAATTCTAAATTCATAGTTCAAAACTTAACTTAAACTCTAGCTAGAGAAAATTATGGGTGGTGACGCCATTGGCATTTCGGCCCCCCACCCCCATAACGTCAGAGTGGTTCTCTTACTAAAAACCAAAACTCTTTCTTGTTTGGCTTAATCTAATTTTAATCTAAACTGACGGTATGATCTTTGTGGAAGATTCGAAGGAAACATACTTTATGCCTAACTTGTAAAATTGCCGGGATTTTTGCATTTTAGATAGTTTCAGGAAAAACTTTGGGAGGTTGATCTTTTGTTCTTGGAAAACTTAGAAACAACTGTGGACGGTTGATCTTCTAGGATGTTGAAACATACTGTCAGATAAATTGTAACTAGCAGACGCTGTTCAATTTTGCGGGTGTCTCCGGGAGCACTCAGTATTTTACTTTTTCTAAAATTTGAGTTTTATTCAAAATCCCAGTTGTCGTTTTGTCTGATAATGTGAATTGCTAAATTGTCAATTCTAACTTGTTGCTTTTAATATTTTATTCAAAAGCTTTTCTAGTGGACGTAAATATAAAGTGTTATTCTCGCATTCTCTGTTGTTAAAATAAAACCCGGAGTTTTAAACTTCAGTTCGTTTACTAGTGATTAATTGTTTGAGTATAAAATAAATATGTAGCCCATTTTAGCTGTTATCCTCCGTTAGATAGTTAACTTAATTCCACCGTTGGTGGCAGTGAATTACCAGTAGTGTTAAGGTGAGGCCCCTTTTATTAGGACTCCGACGCTTAATTCCCCATGCTGGGACCATAGCCCAAACTGTGCTTATATCGTAAAAGTCGTTATAATTACCGAAAACCTTAAACTGAAAACTCCATGTCAACCAAGGAAACGGTTACAATCACCTCAGCCGTCGTAGCGTCCGCCGTTACAGCCACCACTAAACCAGAAACAACCAAGAATGGAAACGACCACAGCATCACAAGAGTTTCCAGACACCACCGAATCAAAGACGAGGAAGCAAAAGAAATTTAAAAGACCGAGGGAAGCAAAGAAATCAAAGGCAAGAAACAAGCTCAGCACAATAGTCAAACCACCACCGAGGAAAGAACGCCAACTGGAAAAGATATGGGAGAAATTCAAGATCAGTTGAGGCAATAAATTCAGAATTACGCTAGGGATCGACCGATCATCGGATAATCGGAAATTGGATCATCGGAAATTTTTCATCAGATAATGGGATTGGATCGGATCGGTTATGTGTCGGATACTGATGTCAACTTCACTGCCAACGCGAGTTTAGTTTTGTAAATTGTTTCGGTTTAACAGATTATCTAGCAAAGGCTTGTCAGCTCTCAATACCAAGAATTTATAAATTCTTGTAAATACTAATACTACTGTCTAGTGCATTGCGTTTAAGTCGTCTAGGGATCAACGGGAGCCAAGCCTACCGGAGCAAGTGCCAAAACCAGCCAAAATTTGGTTAATTCTGAACATTGTGTATCTTAGCTACTTTTATTAAATATTTAACCTAAAAGTACATAAACTTATATTTGCGATCTCGTTTACCTTTTGTTATTTAAAGAATCGATGACTACAGAAGCGTTAGTAGCGTAACTTCCGATCCTTGCAAGATTTCTTTGTTGTGAAGCTCAGTCTCAAGAGTCAATAGAAAACGTGCTAATCAGTAATTAAGCGGGTTGTGATTTTTAAAAGGTTTTAAAAATATATTATGTTAAAATTGTAATTTTTTTTAGGAATACGTATCAATAAAAAATGCGGTAACGAGAAACGTTTTAATTATTTGCTACGGAGCCTACGGAGTGTGTTGTCTTTTGTCTTAGCTGGTATCGGCAGGGTGCTCGATGCGCGGACAACCAGGAAAAGGTAATGCGGATTAAGCCATAAAAAAAAATCTTCTCATCAAAATTAAAATTATTACTTTTTAAAAATACTTTATTACTATTATAGTGTAACAATATCCAAGTATTTACTCGAATCCTGTGTTTTTAGTACTGTTAAAATTATTCAAACTGTATCCTCCATGTTACTGGTGGTAGGTGCACCTTTCGGGTATCAACTTTTATAGAATTTTGTAAACATCCGGTTTCTTCGACGTAGTTAGTGTATCCAAGCAATTATGATCTATTTAAAACTAGTTTCTAGTGGATCTGAATGAAATATATGGATTACCAATTAAAGATATTGCAGCAAAAAGGTTTATTCGTAGAAATTCAAGAGTGGGTGGTAAAGCAAACCCGTAAGTTTTGTTTCGTGCTGGGTAGTTGGGCAGATGGGCTACGGTGATTTTAAACCCCGTTTTCCTAAGCTGAGGTCTATTTTGTTAGACGTGAGTTTGGGGAGGGGACAAGCAAAGGAATTTTTGTCCAACGTCCAGTGTTAATTTGTCACTTTTCCGTAATTAATTTTTTGCTAGACCATAACTTAAATTACTAGTATTTTTTTTTTTTAGGGGTGGGGGTTTGAGGAGCAGAGCCTGGAAACTCTCGACAGTTTATTCGAAATTTAAAGGTGTGGCCAGCCCCTGTAAAGATTAGTTTTATAATTTCCGATTTTCATTTTTTCTCTCATGCAAGTGTGCATATGCAGTTAGTACAAAAGTAGGCTACTCATACTTTACATCAGAAGTTTTCAATCCTTTGTAATGAAGAATTTTAATCAGCGTTAAATTCATAGTACTACAGTGCTGATAAATGGTTTATTTCTATTTTTTTTGTCATTTAGCTTTAAATATGGTCCATATGTTCATTTTTTTTACTTGTGGTACTTGTACGAGATGGTGCCAAAAGTTACAAGGAACCGGAGGGGCAAGCACTGGTAAATTTTACCCAGATAGATCCATTGTGCGTAATAATAATAACATTTTGTAACTCCTTGTAATAAAAGTGTAAAAAAAATGATAATTATAACTTATTTTCTATTATATGAAGTAACGAGGATAATATTGTATTTTTTAGTTCTTAATTAAGTTTATAAATTTTGCTTGGTTAAAAATATTAAATATCGGTATCGGCATCGGATCGACAAAAACCTGTATTGGTCGATCCCTAAATTACGCCAACAACGTGATGCGTTAGAGCAGACCGCTCACCACCTACCAAAAAATCCCAGTGGCACCACACCGCACCCCTGAGTGGAAGAGAAACTCCGCGGATTCGATAACGACAGATCAACCTACAGCTCGACTTCGACATGGACTCGCAACAGTGCAAGCCCGCCGATGACGAAAGAGCACCCCCAAGAACTTGCACACGAAGGGCCGAGCGAACAACTACCAAGCAGGTCATGTCCAAAAACTTCAGCGCGGACCACCAAGCGAATCCTGCGCAACAACACAAATGGAAGACAAACACCAACATTAACGCCCTCCACAACCAACAAAAACCATTATCACAAGTCTCCGACCTCGGTTTGAAATCTATGCAGCCCTAGCCTGGGCTCCAATGTATGAAACATGTATACACAAGTTGCTTTAAATTATATTTAAATTATTAAAGTCGGTTCAAATCCCGATCATTTCATCTCTGCAAAAGTTCGTAATAAAGCCTTGCCAAACCTTTAGCTTTTTGTAGCGTATAAATTACTGTTACTCGTATGGAATTGACAGCGAGTTGTTTGTGACGATTTATTTCGGCTGTCACTGTTGTTAATTATATAATTAGACTAGTGTTGGCCTCTGTATTATCATTATTATGTACGGAGACCAACCTATTTGCTAAGAGCGCATCGGCTCTTTAGTGTATGTTGAGGCCGCTAGATGGCGCTGCGATGTTTTTAAAATATACGGCCTCTTCTCTCCGAGGCTACGCCACCATGTTTAATGTTACACGGTAGTTTGCCTCCCGTTATTTTCCCAGTTTTAGTGTTGTTTAAGCCATTTAATTTGACCCTGCAAAGTAAAATAACAGGTTATGGTACCCAGACGACGCTTCAACTGCGCAGACTAGTTGAATGGTGAGAATTCTTGTGCAGACGGCAAAAGAAATTCGACGCTCCAAACAACGCACGAACTGCGAGTAGCGATAGCCTTAACCTATTCGATTAGGCCTATCGATCACATCGCGGGAAAATAGCAAGCGACGCTAAGAGTCTTAAGACGAAGTTAGCAGAATCGTTAGTACAGCCGAATTACTTACGAGCTCGTTAAAAGTAACGAAGATAGATAATGGCAACGTCATTAGATAATTTAAGATCCCAAAACTCAATGTGGACAATTATCATGCATGGAAAAAATCGAGCGAGAGCAGCCCTTGTACAACGGGGTGTATGGGAAGCTATCGATCCGAGTTTTAGTGCAGCCATGACAAGTGACGAAAGAAAGAAGAACGAGAAGGCGCTAACTTGCTTCTTTCTCGTGGTTGAAGATAATTACCTTGATGACATCGGGGAATTGGAAATGCATTCGAGCCAAAGAAGTATGGGAGAATCTTGAAGAAATAAAATCAAAATATGGCCTATTGCACATTATCCAGTTAATAAGAGACTTTGTTAATGTCAACATGAAAAATAACGAAAAAATGACGGAATATTTGAGTCGTATCATGGATATTCACCGCAAATTGTCAGCGTGCGGCTATGGCTTCACGGACAGGGAAATTCCTTTAGTCATGTTGATGGGTTTGCCAAAAGGCTACGAGTCGCTAATATTAAGCTTAGAACATCAAGAGGAGACGCTAACCACCAAAATCGTTAAAGCAAAATTAATGTTAGAGGAGAAGAGAAAAGCCAGGGCAGTAGAACCCAAAATTGAAGAAAAATAAGTAAAAGCTCTTATAACTAAAAATAGGACGAGTTCAAACCAAAATAAAAAGAAGATGGATGAAAATCCAAACAGTGGACCTAGTGATAAGAACCCTACTAAAGGGAAATTTCTCGTTAAGTGCTTTTGCTGTGGCAAAATGGGGCACGTAGCTAAATGGTGCCCATCCAAATCCCAAGTTGAAGATGATCAGAAGCCGAAAACCACAGAAAAATTAAAATCAACGAAAATTCTTGCAAAAGATAAGGCTTTCCGAGCGGCTAAAACCACACTCCCAGCTGAAAAACACATGGTATCTCGACAGCGCAGCGACGGAAGATATGACTTCCTGCAGAGAGAAGCTCGCCAACTTAGTGGAAAGGAAATCAAGTGTGGAAGTAGTCAACAAAAAAACCATGAAAGTTGAAGGAGCCGGGGATGTTGTGATGCAGTTAGCTGACAAACATGGAGATTGTAGACTTACCTTACCAAAAGTACTGAAGTCCCTAAGCTCGACGGGAACTTGTAGTCAGTCGGTAGAATTGAAGAGTTAGGCTACCAACTCTTTTCAAGATGGGAAAGCAACAGTGTTTGATCATGACGGGTTGATCATCATCACAACTCAACGAGAAAACGGACTTTAACGTAGAAACGAGGCTAAGGAAACTGTGTCCCGAAGTTTAAAGCTGACGAGCTATGGCATCAAACATTAGGGCACCTTCACAAAGCAGTAGTGAAAAATGTGAAGAAGACGAATGAACTATTAGTAGGAATAGACTTAGAAGAGAAAGACGACAACAACGATCACCCCTGCGAGACGTGCATTAAAGGGAAACTTCAAAGGAAGCCATTTCCTACAACTAAGAAAAGAACGAAGCAAGTTCTAGAGATCATTCGTTCAGATTTCGTCGGAAAAATTAACCCAACATAAAAAGGAGGAGCAAACTATCTCGTTTCATTTATAGACGACTACACGAGGTATGCAAAAGTCTACACTATCAAGACTAAAGATGAAGTACTTTAGAAATTTCACGAAAATCGCCTAGAAGTTGAAAATATTCGTGAAGTTAAAATCAAGATACAGTAAAACCTCAATTATCCGAACTAATTGGGACCAAGGGTAGTTCGGATAATCGAAAATTCGGATAATCCGACTAATGTTAATAAACCAGCCGTACTGCGTGCAAGGGAAAAATTACGGGCAAAACCGGTATTATTTACCTATAAACATCCTTTATTCATCTTTTCAAGATTGCCATTCAGTTAAGTAATTGATTGCAATTGTAGTATTTTGCTAATAAATAGTTTAATCGATTAAACTAAAATGGTACTGTGCCGTAAATAATAAAAAAATAATATTAAAATCCCTATGAACGATCAACGTTGATTTGGTATAAATCATTCTATGCAGGCAGTAATTCTTGCGGTAGGCCTAATCATAATATATATTTATACCTGAATTAGTATTTTTACATCGTCAAAACTAACGTAAAATTGCTTCTGTGTGATGAAAATAGCGCTTGGTTCAAGCGAACGGAGGCTAATTCATTAAACAAGCATCGTTCGGCCGCCATCTTATCGCGTTTGCAATCTGGGAATCCCGGGGAAATCCCCTTTCCCGCTGCCACAACGTCACTGCCTTTTCCTCCCATTAACTGCTCCGTTTCAAAAGCCGTTGGCACATTCTGTAGTATCGTGACTCGCGAGCTCCGATTGGATCATTTGTAGCACGTGGCATTGGGGCCAGTCATAATATGACGTCACGCGACGCGAGTCAAGGTCGCCTCATTGGAACTAGCGTGAGCGCGTTCTTTGTGAATGGCCGGCTAGGAGACAACGATGGCGGATCGCGACAGATTGTGAGAGCGCTATCGACGATCGGCAATATTTGAGGCCATGTAACAACTTTACTTGCCCGGTAATAAAAATATTAAAAAAAAGATTTCGGAGTTGGTAAAAAATACTGTGGAAGAATAACCAGTTGCTGTTAGCATTCCAAGATTGACTGGGTTCAGCAAGTATTGATATTTCTTTAGGCCTACTCGGAGGTCGGAGTTTGCCGGTTTTCTTGGCCAAGGGCAGTTCGGATAATCAGGGTGTTCGGATAATCGGGGTTCGGATAACTGAGGTTTTACTGTACTACAATCTGACAATGGAGGCATGTATAGTAGCAAAGCTTGTGATACCTATCTCAAGGAACACTGTATAACACGACAACTTACGTACCAGGAAACCCTGAGCAACATGGCACCGCTGAAAGATTTAATAGGACATTACTTGACATGACGAGATGCCTATTAATCCAGTAAAAAATTACCAAACCACCAGTGGGCAGAAACAGCTCACACCGCATGCCGTATCAGGAACCTTTGTCCATCCAGAGCTTTAGACGGCCAAAGTCCCTCAACACTTTGGAAGCAGGAGGATGAAGATGTAAGCCACTTAAGAGTATTTGGCTGCAGGGCACGGGCAGTCGTCGGAAGACACCTACCACGCCAAAACCTGGACCCAAGATCCATCAAAACCGTTTTCATAGGCTACCCACAAGGAGTGAAGAGCTACAAATTGTGGGACGTTAACAAAGACAAAATCCTTGTAAGCCAAGATGTGATATTTGAAGACGACGTCTTCCCATTTCATGAATAGTCCACAAATCAACTTGTCACCAAAAAAGCCAACTTGGAGCTGTTCACCTGTACGTCCAAAGCCGATGAAACTGAAAATGAAGCAATTGTTAAAGATGAACCATCACAGCAGGGGGAGATGCCAGACGAAGCATCCGCACGAACCCAAACTGCAAACGAAGATGAGCAATTTCAGCAGGGGGAGCTGATAGCCGAACCACCAGCATAGATATGAACTGCTGAAGAAAACTTCCTAGAAATTGACGAAAGATACTACTTGGATCGTAGCACCCTACCACTTGAGGAAGCCGAGGCAACAGTTCATAGGTCACTGAGACAAGCCGCCAAGCAAGACTTCCAAATGAAATGCAACACAGTGATTGCAACTTCAGCAGGACGAGATGAGCCAAGAACTTTAGAAGAAGCTCTAAAAGGGGTCAGAATCTCAGGAGTGGAAGAAAGCAATGGAAGAGGAGCTGAACAGCCTCCAAGGCAACCAAACATGGAAACTGGTACCAAGGCCAAAAGGAAGGAAGGTTATTACATCCAAATGGGTATTTAAGAAGAAATACAACCAAGACGAAAAACTTGAACTCTACAGAGCAAGACTCCTCGCCCGTGGATTCATGCAAGTTGAAGGTATTGACTATCGAGAAACTTTTTCGCCGGTAATCAAGCTCAAGACGGTGAGAACCGTAATTGCAACTGCAGTAGAACTTGGTTGGGAACTGCACCAAATGGACATAACCGCAGCTTACCTTAACGGCACCCTCAACGAAGAAACTTACATGGAATAGCCGCATCCTTTCGTAGAAATTGGTAAAGAAGACAATGTATGCAAACTTAAGAAGAGTATATACGGGCTCCATCAATCAGGCCGAGGGTGAAACGCCTGTATAAACAAATTCCTTTAAAGAAATCTGATTAGAAGAATCCGTAGCCGATCCATGCGTCTATTTTAACATGGAACAAGGACTAATTGTTGTCATTTATGTTGACGACAATTTAATACTTGTAAGAAACAAAGAAGTCTTTAAAACATTCAAGCAGAAACTCCTAGGCAGATTCAAAGCAAGATATCTTGGAGAAGCCAAAGTCGGAGAAGCCCAAGAAATACTCTCAATGAAGATTGAACGTCAGCCAGATCAATCTATCTACTTGAGTCAAACTGCTTACGCTGAAGAAATCCTAGAAACCTACGGGATGACTGATGCAAAGCCAGCATCAACACCCTTAGATCCTGGAGTAAAATATAAGAACTGCAACGAGGAAAATGAAGATCATTCCAGCAGTAAACATTTCCCTACGGAGAGGCTATAGGTAGCCTACTGTACCTCGCAAATGGAACAAGACCGGATCTGGCCCATGTTACGGCATATATGAGTCAGTTTTACGAAAAACCAACTAAAGAACATTGGCAAGGAGTGAAACATATCTTACAATACCTCCAGAAGACGAAGAACACGAACATTCACTACCGCAAAACCAATGAAAAGACGCAGTTTTATTCTGATGCAGACTGGGCGTCGGATGTAACACAGGAAATCCTACAGTGGATATGCCTGCATCATGGCAGAAGCAGCAATTTCTTGGAGAAGCAAGAAACAAAGAGGCTACCGCCCTATCAACTGTCGAGGCAGAATATCTTGCAATGGGGCATGTTGCAAAGGATGGATGAAAAACTTTCTAACTGAAGTAGGCCTAGAAAAGTGCATAGAGAAGCCGATACCCATCCACATAGACAATCCAGGTGCAATCTATCTCGGGAAGAACAAAGTGACTTCTGAAAGAAATAAACATATTGATTTGAAGCATCACTTCCTCAGAGACCTTGTAACAAAACGAGAAGTGAACTTTGTATACAAGCCGTCAGCTGAAAATGTCGCCGACATCATGACGAAGATCCTCCCCAAGAAGAGAGCCAGTGACAATCTGAAATCTCTTGTATTGAAGATAGTCTAAACGACGTATGTTTATGAACTGTTGTTTTTTTGTGTGAAGTGCAAACAAAAAAAGGGACTGTTTCATAAAGTTAAGAACTATTTTCATGGACTGTTTTAAATGGACTCATTGTGTGTTGTGTGCACAGAGACCAACAAGGGGGAGTGTTGTTAATTGTATAATTAGGCTAGTGTTGGCCTCTGTATTATCATTATTATCTACGGAGACCAACCTATTTGCTAAGAGCGCATCACCTCTTTAGTGTATGTTAAGGCCGCTAGATGGCGCTACAAGCGCGTGGCCCTGCGATATTTTTTAAATAAATGCCCTCTTTTCTCCGAGGCTACGCCGCCATGTTTAATGTTACACGGTAGTTTACCTCCCGTTATTTTCCCAGTTTTAGTGTTGTTTAGGGCATTTAATTTGACCCTGCAAAGTGAAATAAGTCGCATATTAAAAAACATTTAGTTGAATTGTTTAGTTTATTTATTTTTATTTTTTTAAAAACTACACATTTAAAATTTAGGTTTCTTTGTTTGCCAAACATATCGACCTGATAATTTAGCATTACATTGTCCTCAATTAATGTTTTCCTGGAGGCTTTTTAGTTGCTTGTAAACACCTGCTTGCATTACCCACTGCGCGTGTGCAGCCCTCTCTATATAAGCAAGAACGTGGTTGGACTCGGCATTCATTTTCCTCCAGAGGTTCCTTCCCGTCACCTCGTTCCCGGACAACAACAATGACGATCCGACTATTCCCCTCGCATCTCTCTTGAAGACAGTTAAAGATACAGTCCCAGACTGTTTCCTGTATAAACCTTCAGAGTCTGTTGATGCTCCAGTGATTAACAGATCTTAAAACCGGCTTTAGTTTCGCCCTCCGCGACAAAGACGCAAAACTGCCCAGCCTACTGGGCCAATCAACGACTGTCCTCGCCTGCCTGCTGCGCAATGGCGGCTCTCTCTTGGGCAAAGGCGACCCCTTGCAGCTCGACACCGATCCTCCAGCACCTCGTCCTGGCCGTGAATCAAGCTTCTTCCGACCCAATGACGACGGCGCAACTAATCCCAAGAATTTCGATACATACCGGGAATGTGAGTTCCTTTGCAGCGAAGTCAAGCTAGATTTCGGATTAGCCCTCACCATCCCCAAACGGATAGAAGTGCCCTCGTTCGTCCTGTACGACGACAACAAGTGTTTACGTCTTAGCCTACGAGCCGCTTCACAAGCCGACGTCCTAAACACCGCAGTCAACGCTCTTTGCGAGAAGCTGTCATCCGACGCAAGCCCTGAAGAAATCCGTAACTTATCCTCCCTCATTTCACAACTTTTCCAAAAGGCGAGTTTTGCTACCTACCACTGCTTAAACTGGGCCACACGGGCGTTATTTAATACACGCTACTCCTACCCCTTAAAACCGCACACAACCTGAACGAATCAACTAGACATCGTCTACGCAACCAACCGCTTCACGAGTCCGACACGCTCTTCCGCGGACTAATCCCGACACTCGCACCTCATTTAGACCGACCCGAACAGGTACCAGAACGCCCGTCCTTCTGACAAACCATCGTCCTCCTCAAGTGTCGCACATCATGACAACTCTTCTAGCAAGACGCAGCCCTTTCGGCCCGACCGACAACCTCGCTCACGCTCCAATCAACGCTTCTACCAGAAACGCGCCGCAACCCCCGACCGCCGCAGCCGACACTCATCCTCCGGCGGGCGCAACTCACGCCGCAAACAATGACGGTCACCGGCTCTATCGCTTCCCAGTCGGTGCGAGACTACTCCGCCATTTCTACCCAGCCTGGAGAACTCTGTCGCACAACCAAGAAGTCCTCACAATCATAAAAGAAGGTTTTCGGCCCACTTTCCAGTTTCGGCCAAAGTCTGTTCCTGCTCATAGCCCCTCTATGGCTATCAGCACCTTGGTTCCCACACCTACTCTCTCTACTGGTGGACACACCAAGATCCCTGCCTCCTTTCCCGGATCTTCTTTCTCAGCCAAAAGGGTCGAAACTCCACCCAAACCTCCCCAGCCTAAACCTTCACGCGTAGCTACTATCATCAAACTCCTCAAAAAGGCTGGAATTCATAAGACGATGCCTCCCGCATCGCCTCAAGAGCCACCAGGGAATCAACAAACAAGATGTACGACATCCATTGGGCTAGATGGTTTCATTGTGTTTCGCATGGGAGATCAATCCAATCAACCCCACTCTACCAGAACTACTGATATTCTTCATCGACCTCTTTGACATCGACAAGCTCAAAGGCTCAACAATCCTTGTGTACCGCTCAGCCCTAAACTCAGTATTCAAAGCAGCAGACAAAACTAACCTTCTAGACGACTACCGCATCTCAGCCCTTCTCCGCTCCTTCGAAAACGATCGTCCAACCTCTAGAAGACAAGTTGCAGATTGGGATCTTTCGATCGTCCTCCAATCCCTGATGGAAGCCCCCTACGAACCAATGCAAGACAGCTCCCTTCACCTCTTAACCAGGAAGACCGTCTTCCTCGTGACACTAGCAGCCAGTGCCCGCTGCTCCGAAATCCAAGCGCTTTCAGCCGACCCGGCCTACTGCATCTTCGGCCCAAATTTCTCTTCAGTAACTCTTTACCCAAGATCGGGCTTCCGAGCTAAAACACAAAAGCCCTCTGAACCAACAAAACCCATAACCTTCCCAGCACTCACAAACTTAACAGGAGATGAACCAGAACGTCTTCTACGTCCCATCCAAGCGCTCCGCTTCTACCTCACCAGAACTCAACACGAAGAAATCCGCAGAGGCAGAAACCAATTGTTCCTACCCGTTGACCTCCAAACAGGGGAAACTTCAGCCGCCACGATTTGCCGCTGGATTAAGAAAACAATCGACGCTGCCTACGATAAAGCCAATCTTAGCAGGGAGAGAGCAACAGCACACAAGGTCAGAGTAATCTCGACTTCATGGGCATACCACAATGCCACCCCAATCGAAGAAATCCTACAGGCCGCTTCCTGGCGACACTCAATGACATTCACCTCACACTACCTGAGAAACATGTCAAGAGAAGAAAAGGGACTGCACCGGCTGGGACTAATCGTTGCAGCCAGAACTGTGGTCAACCCCCCCTTAAGCACAATCAGAACGAAGCAGAAGCAAGCCACCAATAGAAGGAAGCAAGGCAACCATAGAAGGAAGCAAGCCATCCATAGAAGGAAGCAAGAACCCAAACAACGGTCCTTTTCAGGGCCACCAATCCCTACGAAAGTGAACCAGATTCCTGTTCTCAGCTACCTGTTCTGAATAAAGTGCAAATTTTTAAAATAAATTTTGGGGGAAGCCTGCGGCAACCCGGGGCGCCCCGTCAGATCGGTGCCCGCCACCAAGTTTGACGAGGTCTGCTGATAATGCTAAATTATCAGGTTAATATGTTTGGCAAACAAAGAAAGAATATTTTGCCGGCTAAAAATGGTTTCTTTTTTGCCTAAAACATACTTAACCTAAGCCCGCCCTACCTCCCCTCTTGAGTCACCGCCTGACAGATTGTGAGGAAATCGTATGCCGAGTCCAACCACGTTCTCGCTTATATAGAGAGGGCTGCGCACGCACAGTGGGTCATGCAAGCAGGCGTCTACAAGCAACTAAAAAGCCTCCAGGAAAACATTAATTGAGGACAATGTAATGCTAAATTATCAGGTTAAGTATGTTTTAGGCAAAAAAGAAACCATTTTTAGCCGGCCTGGCTGGGGGCCGGCAAAATGTTCTTTATCCGACACTAATATTGGCAGTGTTATCGCTGGCGATCACTCTTCTACTTTGTGTGTAGTTTCGCCATTAATGGTCCAATTTTTGTGTTCCAAACGAGTCCATTTTCAACTTCTTTCAAAAGTTGTAGTACTAATCTAACAGTAACTTCAATCAATTGCATGCTATCAATCATTCATTCATTTTTTTATTCTTCGCCTTAGCCCGCTCTTAACTGTGCATTCGGGCAGAGAAAGGCCACAGAAATGCTCATGTCGATTGTGGCATGTATAAGATCCTAGACATTTCCTAGCAAAATTATCCCTCTCCGTCCAGAGTTAAACCTTAGCATACTTGAGAAGGAAATAACACTATTCCACCTCGATGAACATTCACTAATGTTCTTCGTATTTTTTTTATGACTACCTGTCCCGTTCTTCAGGCTCCAACACCTTATTGCAAAAGTCGTTACGTCATGGCTCACTTGAACTCATCAAACCAGAAAGTTCAGCAAACGAAAGTGAGGAAGTGGTGCAAGGCTTGCTGGAAAGCTAGCAAGCACGCACCACTTGGTTGGAGAAACACAAAATGGCACTTAAAAAATGTTATAAGTTACAGACAAGATTATTATTTTGAAAGAAATAAGCTTAGCATAAAGGTACATATTTTACAGTATGTAAAAAGTAATTTTGTGTGTAGTTGTGTTGATATTAAACCTCATTAAGAAAACTTAACGATAGTGTTAAACCACGCAAAAAAAAATTGTTTGGTTTACGGGCGAGGTTGCAAATTGAAGCACCAGGCAACCAGGCATTTTATTTATTTATTTTTTTATTTAATTGACCATATATCTTTGACATGTACCTAGCTCAAAGTTGAGAGAGTATGTAGTCGGCCTAAAAAAAATATAATATTGCTAATACTGTATGTTATTTATGTCGTATAGTATTCAAAGTTTTTTAGTTTTTGTTGAATAATTTCTTAGTGATTTGAGCTAGAGGTTTGAAATTGGCACCATTGAAAAGTTTGTTTCGAGCCGGTTAAAATGGTGTACTGGAATGTCATAAACGGTCAAAAAATTTGGCGAAAATGTAATTTTTAGCGGGTGAACCAAGATTCAAATAAAAAGTTTTGACCCGCGATAATTTAAGGCACCCGCACGCACCTGTAAACCAAACAATTAACTTTGCATGGCCTTAACCTTCTCTTTATTTTTGTTGTGCTATGATTTTCCTTCCCCTGTCGCCACATTATACCTTGTGTTCTCTGTCTAATTAGACGTGGCAGCCCGACATCTAGTGTAAGCAGTTTGCATAGTATTACTGCTGCTGGGACGTCGTCCCTAGCCTCTGCTGCACTTCGTCCGGCTGCGCCACTTCTCACACCATCGCTCGCCAACTACTTTCGTGAGGATCTGATCAAACACGTGACTGGATGGCAAGCGGACCACGCCGAGCGACAGGTAACTTTCAATAATAAACTGTATAAACTGGTAAACTTCTTCCGTTCCGTTTACCCTTGTTATTTCTATAAAACTCCTAGCTAGAAGAACAAAAAAACACTGTTGCCGATATTTAATTCATTAATAAAAACATTATGTCAAACGTGTGAAAGTGCTGATGAATACCATTCGAACCCAGTGCTTTAGTTGAGTTACGTGCATTCAGTACCTGGAACCGGTTCATCTTGCACATCAAGAGACATGTTGGATTGAAGCTTCAGCATAAATTTGTTGCTCTTATGGGCAGGAGGTGGCGCACTGAATTGGATAACTAAACAAAAGTGTTCATATATACTGTTTCTTTGTGAGAGTATGTCCATCTGCCATTTTAATCGTAAAAGTCCATTTGGTTGGCTGCTTATTGCGAAAATGGAGATTTGATGTTGCTTTGATGATTTTTCTGCAATCTGCTCTTTGCACTTTTGCTCGTCGTTACGAGTGTCAGTGATAGCATGGTTCCACGTTGTTATTCGGTTTAGTTCCTGTTATCAGCATATCCTTGGTAAGTTTGCCATTTTGTGGCTCTAATGCTACCTCCCTCAACGCAGCCAAGAAGGTTTGGTGTGGTGCTCAATGTTGGGAGCATGCGGGATGAAGTTAGAAAGGACATTATCTGGAAAATGGTGTAGTAGTGCCCAAAAATCGATGCAGGAATGATCAATGCCAATCTGTATAGCTGATCGATTTGTTAATTAGGCAGTAGTCTGCTTTGATATTAAAGGGTCAGCTTAGCATGGTCGTTGACTTCCAGGAAGAATGAGTTGTCCATGACATCACAAGATGATCAGATTTGCTAGGAGGTGAGTGGCGTTAGAAATTAAGGACAATGTCTGTGAAGTCAAATAAGTCGATCCGTCATTCTCTTTGTGGCTGCCGGTATTGAATATACTTTCACGTTTGATTTTGTATGGCGCGGCAGGCTCACGAAGCATCAACGAGGCCAGCATTAGTTTGTACGCCGCATTTTGTACCTGCTCTCATCGTAGTCCGCTACTGTGGCCCCGGTACTACACTACCCTATGATAATTTGTTTGGCTTGCCCAACAATGGTTCATTGTTCCAGCAACTATCACTTAATCCTTTTTCACTGCTTGAATCGTCAGACCATATTTAATAATACAGATTGCTTGGGTACGATTCTCTTGAGTAATAAATACAACGTGACAGTGTTTTAAATCGCCCACAAATTGCTAACCCATTGGATGAGAGTAAGGCACGAAAATTGGAATAACACCCCAGGGTTGATTCATTTAATTCACTGTTACCTAATGCTGGTAGTTTGGCGGTATCCTGATGGTCAACTTCTTTGTATCCCACTAAGAACAGTACAAGCTAATCGCAAGTTGCCTTGTTTAAATGTCTTCAGCAGCTCGATATCAAGCTCAAGTGGGCACTGCTTCTCGTTATAGGGTTCAGAAAAAAAAATGATCAGTTTGGTAGGCTGTAGCAAAATTAATGTAAATGTTTGTAAATCACTTTGAATATTAAAAGCATTTAAAACCGTGATGACTTGTGTGCAAAATTGACAAAAGCATGGAGAACCAACACCATTAGTACGGAAGGCAGCGAAAAAATCACCGTTTGTAAAAGACTAAAACAAGGTTGACAAGAGGGAAGTGAAGCAGTCGGCTAAGTTACTACCCTCCAGCGTAATACTGTCAAAAATTAGCTAAGATATAATTTCAGGGATCCCAGTCCTCCTATATTTCCTATTTTTTTATAAGATTCCAATAAAGCTTTTATAAATCGTGAAAAGATCCTATATTTCCTATATTTTTCAGTCCAGAATTGAATTATTGGCCTACAAAACGAACAAAAATCATTAGAAAAATGCTCACTTTCACAACAAAAGACACTCGCACTGTCTAGCGAATTTTCGATAGTTAACTACTATCTTCCTCGGGCCTTAAAGTTAGTTTGGACTGTGTTTACATGTTCGTTGCCATGGCACAAACTTCGTGCATTGCATAGCGTCCCGTTTTTTGCAAACCCGCCAGGCGAGTTGCATAGCCTCCTCATTTGTGCAGGTCGATCCAGCAAATTTGCCACATGTAGTCCCCATTTCCTAGTTAACTGACTGTAATGTTCCCTGCCGATCAGATGTGAAATTCGCGGGTATGAGGGGCCTTGAACGTTCATAAGTGGAATTCCCTGGCTTTTATGTTGACCAATGGATTCAAGGCACCAGAGGTGTGTGTCTCATATTAATGTACTGCTGTCATGCCACTTTGGTATTAATGTACTGCTGTCATGCCACTTTGGTATTAATGTACTGGTGTCATGCCACTTTGGT
>JAHWFP010256556.1:0-20910 GCA_023313725.1 Lithobius niger
TATTAGTGCGACCCTGATGGCTTACATGTCTTTTTCTAATATCTGTTCCTTTAGGGCTTTAAGTTTTTTAAGGCTTACATCCGTATTTTATACGCTTAAGCGTTTTTTAATAGTAATGTATGTAGGCTTCAGATTGTTAGGCGCACTGTTCATCACAGTCTGCAGAATGTCGGCAGTTCACACACAGGAAAAAAAAAAGGTTTGTTTTGTTGACAAGGTTTAAAATTCCTAGAAAATGCTGGCTCTGATCGCTCAATCCGCTCACCTACATGGTTCAGAAAAGCAAAAGTTTGATAAACTTTTAAAATCTATAGGTATACATTTTCCGTGCATCCAACAATTAAAACCAATCAAATTTGAGCTCTATATATCAGGTCGCTAATACTAAGTTTGAAGCAGAATATGTTATTATTTTAGGGTTTTTTTTTCACTGAATAACTTTCTGATTAACTGCCTCGTACAGTTTGATCATATTGTTTGATTACAATGTTTGATCACACTATGATATCATGAAGCAAAAATATATACAAACAAGCAATCCAGTGCAGGTGAAAGACAAAATCACGACGTTTCGGTTCCATGATTGGTACCGTTTTCAAGTGAAGGGTTTATAACATGTCAAACAACAGAAATATCAAAACAACAACAGAGCAGATAGGCGATGCTACAAACCTTACATGTCGCAAACAAAAATTTTATTTCAAATTCCAAGCGGCAAAACACGAGAAAATTTAGAAACACTTTGTGTTCTTTTAACCAAACCACCTGTTCATAATCACTTGTTACCTACAGCCAATCACCTACACGACTACATTAAGTTACGCAATGACGCTGGCATCCGCATTTCCACCAATCAAAATGCAGAGACCCACTACTTAAAGCAATGGCCGACCTCCATCTGTTATCATTTGACCTGCGGATTTGCGTGAGTTAAGAGTTTGGCATGTTGAAAATCTTGTATGTTGCCAATGTTTACAGGGGATAATGGCCAATTAAGTCTTTATCTGTTTAATCTGTCGTAGGTTAAATTATCTATGCCTTGTTATTCATTTCCGGTTCCTGCCTCTGGAACCTTCAAGAAAATTCCGTTTCCCATAATACCCTTGCTATTTCGCGGTTGTCAGGAGAAAAAGCATAAAAGCAGCAGTCCGACCATGAAAAATCAGTAATCCTTCGGGTCAGCCACCTGGCTGGTCCTCCTCGACCCCTACTCGGCACTTTTGGTTAGGGGAATTTCTGGCTACTAAGCCTTTAGTAGGCCTGTTTTTACTGACCTTAGTTAGGGTAGCTTCCCTGGTTAGGCCCGAAGTAGGCTCGTTTCTTTCAGTCCCAAACTTAAACCTAAAGTTCTGACCCTAACATCCCCACTCAGTCTAGACCTTTCTCCCACCTTTGCTAGTTTTTCGTCATGGTGCCGAAACCCTAGAATGGGTTAGGGGTCCTTTAGATTGGGGATTCGAGTCTGGGTCCTTTAGGTTTACTTTTTGACCCTTTTAGGAGTTTTTCTTTTCCATCGGGAAAAATAAGGTAAAACGTGGGTAAACCTTTTGGTTAAGCCTGGGCCTTATTTTTCAAGTTTTTGTCTTTTCGTTAGGCTTATTCTACTCGTTAAGTAGCATGCTTGGATCTTGTCCAAATTTGGTAGGGGTATGCAGAAAGGTCATATGAATCCGTTTTTAGGGTTTAAAACTTAAGCCTAATTTAAGCCTAAAAAAAGGCCTAAATTTTCCAACTTAAAGAAAGAATTAGTTTCAAATTTCGTTTTTGCCGTGGAAGCAATTTTCGCTTTATTTAAAGCACGATTGCTCATAGAAGCAAATTTCTCCTTTGAAGGTTTGGTTATGAAACCAATTCGTTTTCACCGATGGCTCATGGAAGCAAAAATTCTCTTTGTAAGGTTGTTTATGAAAACAATTCCTTTTAATGTTTGCTCGTAAGAAGCAATGTATTGTCTTCGACGATTTTTTTCCCAAAGGGTTTTTTTCCCCATAATCAACCTAATTCTTTCAGCCTTTTGCAAAATCTCCAACTTAATGAATTTCAATTATATTCAGTAGGTGTGTTAGTCATATTCCTGCTTTCTTTTGCCCATTCAGTGGCAAGTGTCTGTTGTCTTCTTTTTTGGCCTATTCAGTGGCGTTTTGTCGCAAGTTGCTGCGTTCAGCAGTATGTCGTTTGTCTTTCGATTTTTCTCTGGTTATAGAGGATTTGTTCGGGCTTAGGAAGCCATTTCAGTCTGTCTATGCCCATAAAGGTTTTCTTATCGGCTCATATAAGCGCAATTTCTTGTTGATTCCAAGGGTAGTTTGGCTCGCATGAGCAAACTTTTTCTAGTTCATAGCCATCGGCTACAAACGTAGTTGTAGCCCAATTCCACACCGGTTGGGATTGGGGTTTCAAGTCGCCAGCGTAGGCGCACCAAGTCGTCTCCGCACGCAGACTAACTTTCACTTATGCCAGGGTGAATTTAGAATTATCAATCATGACCTTTGGACATCGGTTCCAGGGTCGCCTTTATGTATTCTTTAAACCTCCAGCTGTTTAAGAATTACAGTCATCCTTCACGTTCATTAGCGAAAACAAGAAAGTGGTTCTTTTGCTGTTAATACTGATCATTTATTTGTAGCTTTACAGATAACTTTTTCAATAAAGATTCAACAGGGTTAGAGTGTAAAAATGTATGTACTCTTTCAGTGTTACAAGATTTGTAAGCAGCAACGTTTCAG
This sequence comes from Lithobius niger, assembly GCA_023313725.1. Lineage (NCBI taxonomy): Eukaryota > Metazoa > Arthropoda > Chilopoda > Lithobiomorpha > Lithobiidae > Lithobius > Lithobius niger. Next base: position 2,727 of record JAHWFP010256556.1, read on the forward strand.
CTTCTTGTGGAATTGGGAATATGTTGCAAATCTTGTATGTTGCCAATGTTTACTGGGGCTAATGGCCAATTAAGGCTTTATCTGTTTAATCTGTCATAGGTTAAATTATCTATGCCTCTTTATTTCATTTCCGGTTCCTGCCTCTAGAACCTTCAAGAAAATCTCATTTCCCATAATACCCCTGCTATTTCGCGGTTGTCAGGGGTAACCAAACCGCATAAAAGCAGCGGTCCGACCATGAAAAATCAGAAAGCCTTCGGGCCAGCCACCCGGCTGGTCCTTCTCGAACCCTGCTAGGCCCTTCTGGTTAGGGGAATTTCTGGCTACTTAGCCTTTAGTAGGCCTGTTTTTACTGAACCCTTAGTTAGGGTAGCTTCTCTGGTTAAGCCCAAAGTATAGGCTCGTTTCTTTCAGTCCCAAACTTAAACCTAAAGTTCTGACCCTAACATCCCCACTCGGTCTAGACCTCTCTCCCACCATTGCTAGTTTTTCGTCATGGCACATTTTTTCGACTTGTGCTGACTTTTTATATAATTTAATTTTTAATTTTAGTAAGGGACCATACATCCTTACGACATGTCAGATTTGTAGCATGGTCCATCTGCTCTGTTGTTGTTTTAATTTTTCTGTTGTTTGACATGTTTTAAACCCATCACTTGAAAACGGTTCCGATCTTGGAACCGAAATGTCGTGGTCTCGTCTTTTACCTGCACTTGATGACTTGTCTGTATATACTTTTAATTACAAAAGGGATTTTTTATAATTTTCTGCTTTTTGATATCATGAAGCAGCCGTTAGAGCAGTTTTTCGCGTATTTGAGAGTCAACAAAACAAGTTATAGTACAGTAATAAAATTAGACCTATTCGCAGCGTAATTTTGTTATCTTTCATTTAGCGATAGTCTCTCTTTTGTAGGGCATTACTTCCAGAGGAGTAGACGTAGAAACTCGGCCTCACGCATGCATATCGATCGTTTAAAAAATTGTAATCTAGCCGAGGCGTTCGGCCCGCTCGCTCATTCAGCCTCGTCTTGCTACGCGCGAGAAGATTTAATGGTACATCGTGTTCGCTGGTGAGCCTGCCAGACATTCCCTACCAAAATGATAAAGAAGGATTGAAGCAAATAATCATAATGAAGTACATGTTTTTTTTCTAATATTTCAGTTCATAAACAAACGATGGAAAAAGCTAAAAAGAGTAAACAACAAACGTTTTGAACGGCACAGTAACTTTCACGTGGATTAAAGACAACAACAACATAGCCTATCGCTACACTGGTATACAGTTTGTCTCAGAAGTCCTGAACGAGGTAGGCCTATACGGTATAGGCCTATACACACCCAGAGGAAAGACTTGGGTTCCAGTCCAAGGCCATGGAATCAGTAATTTCCCCATTGTTAGGAACAAAAGGCGTGTATTTTGCTCATAGTTTGGTGATTTGTACACCTTAAACCTAAAATGGTAGCCTATATAGGCCTACCTGGTTCAGGACTTCTGAGACATACTGTATAAAACATGTCCTGTGTTTACTTTTCATTAGTTACACTTTTCCCTAGCAATCAAAAGGTTTTTTGTTTGTTTTCCAATTCTTCCAATACATTTGTGTTTACGCGTAAATATACGTCTATATAAGAAGACCGGTGTGCAGTCAGTCTTGCGCCAGTAGTTGTGACTGAAGAAAAACGAAGAAGGACAGTTAGAGAGCAGTTCCTAGATGGTAAGGTGAGAGTATAATTGATCACAAATAAGAAACCTGGTCGCCATAAAATGACCTTACAAGCTTTCCCTCAGTCACAAGTAAATCTCCGGAGAACGAATTTACTATTACTTAATTTATCACTTAGTTTCGACTATCTCAGTACTATACAACAATACGTGTAACAATACAACAAGCCTGACACAATTATCTCAGGCCTGGAGGACTGGGATTTTCATCCCAGGCCTGGACTACTGAGATCGACAAAAGGCCAGCACGCGCACAACAAAGAAAGAATTGTGCTGACGTCCTTTTGCTCAGAAAGCATGGCAATGCGACTGTGCGTGCAACAATGTTTGCACAAAAAATGAACCTTTAGCGAACAACGACGATGTTGCAATAACAATGACGGTGAATGCGCTTTTCAATTGTTATGCAACTGGGTGATAAGGAGGTTATTACCCGCTTTCCTCGTACTGAGATAAACAATGGCTCGGCCCCTACGGGGCTTCGACATTGTTAATCTCAGTACTGGGAAAGCGGGTAATATCCTATACTAGTAAACCTATTCACATGGCATATGTATAGGATATATCCGAGTGCTGAGAGCTAGCAATGTCGAGACGCAGCGTCGAGACATTGTTTAGATCTCAGCACGAGGAAAGGGGGTGATATTCTATTTATTACCCGTTTTTGCCTCTCAGTCCGACGAGTATTGTTGGCTGCGTTTGATCGTGCTCGGTGTGTACGCTCGCGCTCGGTGATTATTGCACGCTGAGCCGTGTTTCTTGTTCCTTTTTTGTGATATCAAAACAAGCTTGGAGTTTGAGGATCTATTTGACTTATCGAGTATCCATGATGAAGACAATAAGGACAATATTGGCCTATCGGTGAAGCAGCAGAAGATGCTCTTAACATAGACGATGGTAGTAATAAAGAACAGTTAAGAGACATGTTTTCTGGTTGAACGATTAATTTTAATGAAGGTTGCAACGTTATTTTCAATTTTAAGAAGCCTATAAAATGATTTAATTAGCAAACTAGCATTTTTAAAGTCTTAAAACGCGTAATGCACTCGTTAATTTACTGTGGTTCATGACATTTAAATAAAAAATACTTGCATAATACTTTTTTAATATTTTTAGTTTGGTTTGTGCCATTAATATCATTTCACTTGCCAGTGTATAATTTACGTATTCGTTAATTTGCTGTGGTTGCTGACACTTAAACAAAAAATTCATTCTTTACGGTTTTTTTAAAATTTGTGTATTGCCGGTCTACAATAATCATGAATGCATCCGCCATTTTGGATTGGCTCTCAGCTAATCTACTACTAAATGTATATACTGCACTGTGCGTTCTTGTTTCATTGTTCCGCTCCTGCATACTTACATTGTTAAAACAGGACTGAGAGGCAAACACCGGGTAATAAAAAAGACGGTTGTGTGTCATAAAGTACGAACTAAAACTGTTTTATGAAAGCTACTGCTACGAACCTACATACGGTGAGAACCGTTTTTCATGGTTGAGACGGGATTCTACCTCACGACGTTTAGAGTAGGAGGCGGACACCTTAACCATTAACCATATCGACTGGATGAATAACTTCGAGATTACAACAGATAATAAATTAATGTTGCGAGATGTTGCGTGTATTCACTGATTGTTACTGACATCAACAAGTTATTGAGTTGTTCCTTGTTCCTTGTTGAGCTCTCCATGATATCTACCTTTGCCTCCAGCACACTGTTGATGGACGTGCCAGATAATTTCTATGCTTTTATGAAAAAATCGGGTCAACAATCGATGACGTCGTGTATTGCTGCATGATTGTTGCGAGGGATGGTTTTTCACTGATGTCACAGTTTTGCCAAGCCCGTTGTCTTAAACCGTCTAACAGATCGATATCAGACTATGTACGCTCTCGGGCGTACGTGGGTACAGGTGGTGTGAAATTTTCATCATTCTTAACAGTGGGAACGTAGAAATCATAACACAATGACCACGCTAATTTTTCATCAACAACGCTACAGGCAAAAGCTATGGCGTCGGATTTAGAAGAACGTGACATTTGATTATAGAATAACGGGACACCGAGGAAGTGTGTGAAAAGTCAGCTTTGAACGTAAATAAACCACACTGCGGCGGGGGTAAACACAATTCATCTGCGATTTAAAAGACATTTTGATGAGAGAGGTTTAACATAACTTACTGTAGATAAATAAATAGATATCAAAGGCTGAAATAATGTAAAGGAAAGTTGCAAAATAAACCATAAGCCAAAACCTTACACTTGAAATAACGTAGTGCATAAGCCACTTTTATGTACTTAGGTTTCATTCAAGTGAAGTGACCCGGATTCTGAATTGCGATACAGCCTATCACCAAATCACTACCATAAAGCCATTACTGATATGGCCACTTATCCATTGGCATAAAGGTTTGGCATAAAGGCTTGGCAAAACTGTGACATCAGTGAAAAACCATCCCTCGCAACAATCATGCAGCAATACACGACGTCATCGATTGTTGACCCGATTTTTTCATAAAAGCATAGAAATTATCTGGCACGTCCATCAACAGTGTGCTGGAGGCAAAGGTAGATATCATGGAGAGCTCACTGAACCCTTTATTATGGTCCGTGACCAGGATTCCATTCTATCGAATTTGCTCGGTCATAGGCAATGCAGAGGGACTTCAAATCAATATACGCTCACAAAGCTGAAGGAAGGAGAAATAAAAACAACCCAATCGCTGTAAATAATGTAAAGGTAAATTAAAAAATAACCCAGCAGCGAAAAGCTTAAACTATAGAAATAGCGTACTACAGCAAGCCACCTTTACAACTTACGTTTCATTCAAGTCATGTGACCCGGATTCAAACTGGCGAACTACCCATCATCAGATCACTACAATACCACTTTTACTGATAGGACAACTTGTCCATTGGCATAAAGATAACTCACTGAACCCGTTGTTAAGGTCACACCCGTGACCAAGCTGATGGTTATTTTCTAATTTACATTCATATTATTTACAGCGATTCATAGCGATTTATTTCTCCTACATTTAAGTTTATGAGTGTACCTTATTGAGCCGTGAGATTATGACACGTAAATTTAGAGTGTGCAAATCTTGTGTTTCTGTGACAGCTTTTTGCTGTGATAAATAGTTTACATTACCTTCCATAGATGTCGCCTTCTGTCTGTGGCATGTTTCAATCAGATTTCGGCGTACAGTCCACACTGGCTGAAGCTCCGATGGTGTTCGATGTGACGTATGCAACATTGGTACGGTTTAGTCTCTGATATATCCCCATGCTCCGCTAAATTATGTTTTTTTCAGTCAGATTTTTGCATGCGCTGGCTAATACACTGGTTTGTGGTTTTTTTTTTATTACAGGCTTGTTTGTTTACGGTTAACAAACGCTGATTTTCGTTCTTTTGCTCACTCACTGAAAGCATCAGCTTTTAGTCGCTCTAACTTTTCGTCTGTTGCATGCTAAGGGTCATCAATCACATTTTTTAGCACCCGTCACTCTGGAACTCTCCAGTGTATCTGTGCCAGATAGAAAGCGCAACACCTGAGAGGAAGGCATGTATTAGACCATTCAGCAAACCCTAATGGCTCTGGCTATGCTTAGTGAACTAAATGGCGCCAATCTTAGTTATGACTAAAAGACGTTGATTTTTGTTCGCTTCGCTCACTCAATCAGCACAACCTCTTAAGACGCTTTTCCCTCCTTTTTTAAAATTTTTGCCTTGTTCTCTTTCCCTATATTCCTCCCCCGGTTACATAGGAAGCCGTAACATGTGAGGGGAAGGCTTGTATTAGGTCATTCATTACCCACTTATCCTATTCCTTCCCGCCTCCCCAGTCGCTCCTCCCAACTTTTTTTTGATTTGTAGTCACATTTTTGTTTTTTTCACTCACCCAGCGCATCCCCTTCAGTCTTCTCTCCCTCCATTTTTTCATTTTTGCTTTGACCCCTTACTCTAACCCCCCCCCCCCCACCACCACCACATCATAGGAGAAGAAAGGGGAGGGGATGGAAAAGAAACTTAACGCACACGTGTCGGTACCCATTTCAATCAAAGGAGGAGGCGGCGGAAGTAGGGTCATGGCAACGCGCCTGCGCTGTAGTGTGTTCATTAATAGCAACGGGGTGCACACCTACAGAGAGCTTCATATGTAAACGAATAGTGGCTGTGAATGGACGATTGTGAGCGCATTTTCACGCAATAAACTTAAGCGTTAATATAAGCACACTGCACAAATTATATCGTTCAAATTAGTATGGGGCCATACTACAACTCTTTCTGTAAACGTCAATTCAGGTTACGTATCAAACCATACAATTAATAATTACCTTTACTGGTTTAAAAATGGTTGTTAGCTTTTACATACTGGGAACGAGTTAATCGCAGTGCTGTTACTTTTTACAGCATCGCTTTCGGGTAGTGTACGTAGAGTCTGCATCATCGTAAATATATGTCGGCCACACAATGAGGGGGGGGGGGGGGAATGAGGCTTAATGGCGCGCCGACAGCTTGGTCATTAGCGCCAACCAATGAAAGTTAGACAATAATTATATAGAATAAACACCATTCAGTTGATTACCGCGAATTAGTATTTACACAGCTAATAACGATTAACGAACTCGGGTAAAACAAGCAAAGAACCAAGATGGCGGATATCACTTTCCGTGAACGTCCTGGGTTGCCATGGAAACGTAACAGTGTGCGTTGATGTTAGTAGACAGGCAGTTTCTTTTCCATCCCCACCTATTTCTTCTCCTATGACCACATATACCCTATTGTTCCTTCCTACTTTTTTGTTTATTAATCGTATTATTTTTTTGTCCTTAAAAGTCCTACTTCACACAATTTCACATTTCCAGTTTGAGTTCGAGCTCCGTAAAAGTAAAAACAAAACTGGCTGCTTTCCTCATGGGAATGTAATTTCATTTAGCGTTATTTTTGTGCATTTTTCGTCGGTTGATAATGCTGCTGCATGTCTGTCGTGCACCTCTCCTAGGATACATGCGCAACTTGTTATTGATGGGACATTTGCTGATAGAATGCTCATTGGCGACGAATCAGCCACCATCATCAACCAGGGCCACCATACCAAGACTAGAGCAGCTTACTTACGTTTAGAAAAGTGAGATAACTTTGATACCTTGCCAACTTTGTCATATCTCCTATCAGAGAGGTACCAAACTGGAACCAACAACATCCTAGGACTATGGGGGGAAGCCTACTCCTAAATGTAATATACGTCTTAGATCTTAGTCCAAATGAGTTCGCCATAAGCCAGTGAGTGAAATAAACATTGACCAAATTAATAGCATGTGGTGCTGTGGGGGGGATTAGGGGTTTGAATAATATCTCTGTAATGTGTGGTGCAGTGGCAACCCGGACCACTGCACTGTGACTGAGGTTGGCGCTAATGACCAAGCTGTCGACGCGCCATTAAGCCTCATCTCACCCCCCCCCCATCATCAACTTAGATGATAAGAAATTTTGTCATTCCTCTTGTTTGACGAACATTATTGGAATTCCGACTGCAGCTAATATACTTAACTTTCACTTTCAGACTTTTTTTTTGCCGATTTTAACCAAAAAATGTGCAGTAATTTAATATCCTTCAGTGGACAAAAACTTTCGTACAGAATAGGAATGGTTGTGCCTCGGAATCTGCATTTATTCCCTGCGGATGGGGGGGGGGGGTTCATTCATGATCTTGAAACGATCAATCATCTTCTAATTAATGGCATAAGCCTTATTTAAAAGGAACTCGATAAGGTCTATGCTATGAGTGTACGTAACATTATTTTTGGTAAACCCCAACACTGTTTTCCATCAAGCTTCGAATTGCGAACCTGATAATTTTCTGTTGCTGATCTAACAGTGTCACTCTAGTGGTTCATCACCTGTATTCAGTTATTTATTAAGGGAGTGTGGTAGTTGTTACTGTAGTGAAGAGATCTGCTGTTGCCATTCTTCTACACAGCATACCACATTCTGTTGAAGCACGTTGCTGCAGTCAACTCGTCATCTGTTCCTTTTCTCTTGTGCATTGTAGGGGGACAGAGTTAAAATCTAATATTCTAAACCTGTGTTTCTATCCAACCATACCAATACTAGAGCAGCTTACTTACGTTAAAAATCTGAGATAACTTTGATACCTTGCCAACTTTGTCATATCTCCTATCAGAGAATAAAATCTACGTGCCAAACAGGAACCTACAACATCCTAGGACTATGGGGGAAGCCTACTCATAAATGTGATATACGTCTTAGATCTTAAGAGTTCGCCATAAGCCAGTGAGTGAAATAAACATAGACCAAATTAATTGAATGTGGTGCTGTGATATCACCAGCATTGTTAGAAATACCACTTTGCGTATGAGGCTGCACCTTTTTAATAATATGGACGTTAAAAGTCAAAGGTTTATTCGCTTATATTTTAAAATTGAAGTGACATGTCACTGGAATTTTATTAGAAAATTCTGCATCGTCGTATACAGCAAATTATTCTTTTGGACAATGGCTCTGACTACCTATGGTTGAATCTCCAAGAGAAGAGCAATGGGACTGTTCACGTTTTTGCACCTGCCTACTCGCACAATGAAATGCTCTCAACGACAGATCATTGCTTAGTCTGAAGGAGATATCCATTACTTTACTTGAAGACACACACTTACCTCAACACTTTTTGGGAGGATGGTGGAGGGATTTGCCTGTGTAGAGGGCAATGAAATCCATAATCACTGGAATACGAAAGTTTTGCCAGGAAATGTATCGGCTTTGGAAGTAGAGAATGGTAAAGTTCCGCACACTATGAAATTCTGGCAATTTGGTTGTTTGTCCAATACCGTGACGAGTTAGGCGGGATGCTATTTTCAGGCGAGTTATCATCTAGGATATTATAAATTTAGTAGCTACGAAAAGCTCTATGATAGATTCAGTTTAGGTAACTGGGCTAATACAGCACTGGTGTGAGTACACCGTCGACAAGTTTAGGTTTAAAAAATACCTTCGTTTTACAAACACAACATTTAAAATAGTAATCAAAAGTAAACCTAATATTTCGAGGCACGCCTCTAGTTTCAGCCGATTTATCACAAACAAAGGCCCTTAATCCAAAATTTCATTATACATTTATTAGACTACTTCATTTTTATAGCCTGTTATGATGCTAAAAGACGTGTTATACAAAGATAACTGAAATAGGCTAGTAAATTTACAATGAAATCAATAATAATTTATGGGCAGTTGATTTTGAAAATCTAGCCGAATCACAGGTGCCACGAAATATCAGACTTACTTTTTATTGCACTTCTACATGTTATTGAGACGAAGGTATTTTTAAACCTTAACAAGTCTTGTTGACAGTGTTGCACGTACCAGTTCTATGTTGGCTCATTTATATAAACTGGGTATATTATGAAGACAAGTTAACCACTCATCAAATGAAAATTAAGATTTAATGGTAGTCAAACACAATCCGAAGTTATTTGAACAAATTTTCACTCGTCCATGTCGAGTGTTGGCAGGAAATATGGTGTAAGAGAAATCAAAGTCATTTTCTTTTACAGCAAGTGCGGTAACGTAAGGGGGAAATAAAGTTTGTTTTTGCTAAAACCAGGACACGACATTGAAAAATGTTCTTGATAAAACCAGAAATAGAATCACGATTGTTCAGATGTATTACGAAAACATACGTAGGTGGTGGAATAGTTCGTCAGGCATTAGCCTATTTTTCGAATAAGTCCTGAGCAAGTCACGAGTGCTTCCACCTTAGGTTTGAGTGTAAGCATTTATGAGAACAATGTTATAATTTTAAGACTTTAATGGGAATTTGGAAACAGTTACATGCTTATATCTTCTGTTTTTTAACACTCGTAAAAAATACAAATATATTTCTCCAAAAACTGAAAATTCCTTCAATTGCCATTCTACTGAAATATTTGTGTGACCAACCTATTTAAACAAAGATATGAACAAAAATCATTGCTTACAGAAATTTGTCCGAGTTCCGTATTCTGAAATCAGGGAATGCGGAGGTTAGAATAATCCACAATGTGTTTTGTAATCGAATGACAACAGAAAATATGACCACGTTTCTGGAATTGTACTATCTTATTTCAGCTCGTCTTTCGTGGAAATGGAACGATACTAACGTTACAAACAGTATTAAACCTCCATTTGCAATAGTTCTGTAGGTATAATTTTGCTTCATCACTGATGCTTCATCACTGATGTCCTCTTTAACAATACTCAATTTATGCGTAAGTGCTCCAATAAACGATGTTGAAAAGCAGGAAAGCAGCTGGAAAAGCTTTTCTGGAAACTCTATCAATGATGTTGTCCTCTTTCTGTTTTACTTCTGATGGTGAAACGATTGGTACGGGGCAAGGATGCGCAGCTGACTTGACTTTTGTTATCTAAATGGAAACAAAACATAGAGAAATGTGTTAGCATTTAAGACACATGTTGCAGAATGACCCTAATTCCTAGGTTGGGCGGTAGTTTACAAATTGTCACTAAAAACAAATACAGAAATAGAAGTTTTGTTTTTGCGTAGCATTTACAGAGTTTTAAAATACGAAAAAAATACGGAACAAGGAATAAATAAATAATTGAATTAAAGCAGTCAAAACCAGAAGCTTAGGGGCATGAAACTAATTTGTGCTATAAAAAGGAATTGTATGCCAGGTAGGCATGTGTAAACATGGAACACCGTAATAAAATCACTATCTTGTTTTGGCTTTGGTCGTAGTTGGGGATGTGGCGTGGAGTAAGCCATGCCTAAGCCATGCATTCGAGAATAATCGTCAGAGAAGGCAATCCGTTACTTTGGTTCTGTTGTGCTTCGGTTTTTGGACAAGCAACCTGTGTGAGGGTGTGAGCGAAATATTTACTCTTCCGAGTGGAAGGTCGTTTAAAGTGATCACGAACTATCTTTCTTTCAAGTATCTTCAAATTGATGAAACCGGTACTTGGAAAATCCGCCCCCGACAAAACGTCCCCAGCAGAAACGCACCCCTGGAAAAAATGCACAAGGAAAAAAACGCCCTCAGGAAAAAACTCCCCTAGCATAAAACCCCCTAGGAAAAATGGCCCCTACTAGGGGAAAATGACCCAGTAGGTCATCGTTGCTTTGTCTCAGATTTATGACGGCTCATCTATACGAGCATTATTCTGCTTCAGATCACTTAACGATAAAAAAATATTTAAAAAAAAAGTATCTTTGCGTATACTGCACGTTTACAATTCATTATTAGTTACTTTTTTTCCTTAAACCAGAATTCTTTCTCAGTCAAAAACGTTTCGTGATGTTCACAATTGAGCTGGTTCATGTGTACGAGCATTAGTGTGCTTCAAATGACTAAGAGCTCCAAGAAGTTTATTTAAAATAATATCTTGGCGCATTTACTAAACTCACTTTGTTTACAATTCACATACTTGGCTACTTTTAACCTTAAAAAAAGTGTATTGATCCAGGCACACCGTCTTCAATTTTTGAGATCTTCCTGCGCTAGACTATCTTCGCGGAATCGCCCACAATTTTATCTCACTTTATTCGACTTCAAGCTGGCATCGTCATAAGATTAGACGATACACGTTGCACAGAATCTCTACAGTACACTCCCAAATTTAAAAAAAAAAATCAGAGATTTCAGAGATTACTGTGTCCCATTACTAAGCAGATGAAAAAGAGTAACAGGCCCTACGTCATAATAAAATATTAATAACACTAAAAGAACATTTCAATCTACTAGCAATAAGCACTGACCAACAGTCCTCAAAAAAAAAATCAACGAAAAAGTGAAAATTGTTTGAAGTCTGGTGGTTACTGATAATTGCTAGCATTTTGAGCATTTTGTAGCATATTTGTATTGAGCATATGTATTTATATTTTTAAAATTTTTAAATTTTAAATTTTTTTTCTTATAGTTTTATTAAGTTTAATGCTTATGAGGCTTTATAATCTACTTTTTAGTGGAGTTCAAGAATAATAATAATAATAATTTGGCTTTACCACCGTTAGGCAGTCGGACAATGGAAGGGCGGTGAGCCACTAACACCATGCCTTAGGAAAGACAATCTAGATATTGAACGGGGATTAGAAAAACTTTTTCCTTATCCGAGCTACAAAATCGCCATTAGCGGTCGTTTCAAGAAGGGCTGAAGGTCCTCCTTACTAAGCTTTCTACAAAACCCTGCACTGTTGACTGGTTCACAGTTTCGGCGCTCAGGGCCTTCCAAATGCGGACAATCCGGACTGAAAAGAAGTTTGAGCGGCTATTTGTTCGTGCTGCCTGGACAGCGAGCTTCCAGTCATGGCCACGAGTGTTTATCGAACGTGGTGCCAAATCATAAAATGGGTGATATACTGCGGTATGTCGTCTCAGAATTTTGTAAGTCAAAATTAAGTCAAACCTAATTCTGCGTAGCTTCAGTAATTCCAAGCCTGTCCTAGCAAGACGATCTACATAATTTCAATCACAGAAACCATGTAATAGCTTCGTAAACTTTTTCTGGACCGACTCTAGAAGATCAATATCCCCAAGTAGAAAAGGGGACCAAACTGGGGTAGCATACTCTAGGATGGGCCGCATAAACACCTTGAAAGCCCAAACTTTATTATGATTGTTTCCTGAAGTAAAACATCTGTTTACTATTGCTGCACGCTGAAAAGCCAGGGTACAGACCTTTCGGCAATGGAGTGATGACTTAAGATTTTGGGTAAACCAAATCCCAAGATCACGGACTTCAGCAACTGCTGGTAGGATAGTTTGTTCTAAGCAGTAGTTGGGACGAGTATTTTGAGAACCAACATGAAATGTAAAGCATTTAGGAACTGAGAGTGGTAACTGCCAAGTCTTTGCCCAATTTACAACGTTACAGATTTCGGAATCGAGTGCCACTGACCTTGAGAAAAGATAGTTTTCTATTCCAATTTTAACCATAATCCATGAAAGTTTGTTTTAACCAAATTAAGTTTAATAAGTCAGACTTCTGGAGGTCTGTTACTAGACTGGATTGTTCCGCCTGTCTGCCTATCTGTCTACCAACACAGTGGTGTTTTCTCGCAAACCACTTATCAGATCGTGATCAAACTTGGTATGCACTCATGACTACGTGGTTCTGAGTAATGGAGAAATTTTCAACATCATTGATAACGGGAAAATGGATTTTTTAATATATCTCTATGCTAACTTCCATCCGTGTGCTAGTTAGGTCTTATGTTATCAGTTTTGATTACGGTGTTCAATTTCGAATTAGTTTCGATTGCACAAGGGTTTTTTTTCCCTGTATTTTAGAACCATATTCTGTCCCTGCATGGATTCCAATCAGACGCGAAAAGTAAGTCTTCCATTTAAAGATTAAATATTTAAAAAATGTACATCAAAATAACTGGATAATTAAATGGTTCTCAGGAGTAGAACTAAAATGATTCATGCAAGCACGAAGTGTCATTACAATATTTATTCGAGATTTTTCGATTTAGGTGATGGCTGTATTTTTATCACCCAAAAAAAAAACACACAGAAAAAAACCAGCAGCCTACATTTTGTTCTGGATTACTATATCTAAGTATTAATGCCAGCAACGTTCATAGTGATATTTGTTGCACACTGGATAAAAGTCTTTCTTTAGATTCAAGTTTTTAGTTGTACCACGCCTCTGAACGTCTATTAGACCCGTTTCGAAATGATAAAGTGGGTGATGTTCGAGCTGATAGCGTCACTGAACTATTTGATAGTGTCACTGAACGTTTTTCTTTAGATCCAAATTTTAGTTGTGATGCGTCTCCGAACATGTTAGATTCGTTTCGAGGTGAAAAGGTGAATGATGTTCGAGCTGATGGGGGGGGGGGGGATTGAGGTTTTTCAGCACGTAGACAGGTTGGTCATTAGCGCCAACCTCAGTCACAGTACAGTGGCCCAGGTTACCAATGCGCCACACATTGCAGATATGTTAAGCAAACCCCAACTCTAGTTCTAATCGTTTGTTGAAAGCAATGATGTATGGGGGATTTTTTTTAGACTATGGCTTAAAAAGGGTTCATTGTTAAGCAAAAAACCCATGCATATGCTCTACGGAACCACTTAAGTGGCCTTATGCGACGCTGACTAACTGTGCGAAATATCTAGTTTTTAAGTTTCTCGACAAAAACTAAAATCTTACATCTTGAATTTTTAGCCAAGAGAATGGAGTCATTAATGCTCCACTAAATTGGATTTTGCGTGTTTGTTTATCTGTTAGTGTGTTTGTTACACGATAAACTTCGCAATTTTGGTTGCAATCTGGTGCACATAATTCACGAGGTCGAAGACGAAACTCCACCGACCTCAAGTATTTTAGAGGTCGGTTTCGAAATTTTAGTTGGAGCATTGGGCAGAAATTATTGGTGGAGCAGCGAAGCGCTACTCTGTGGAGCACAAATAATACCGTTTTTGTCCTGGAATATAGAAAATAATCTAATGTATTTATAGCATGTCTCGCTATGCCAAGTAATTGTGATTCATGATTCAATTACATGCCAAGTATTAAATTGTTAACAATGCAATAATGAGGACGAGAACGTTTTTAAAACTTTTCAATTTTTATAAATGAATTATTTAGCTACTGGAAACCTTAAGGCGTTCTGGGGATTTTTAATTTAATAAAATGAAAGTCAACTTACCACGTTTGGCATTTTAATAGGAACTGTTTTACGCTGTGGGTAGACTCGATCAAAATAATTGGCAAAAGCGAACTCGATAAGTCCTCCGAAAACAGTGAAGATGCATGCAAACATCCAGACGTCGATGGCTTTGACGTAAGCGACAGGTGGTAATTCCTTCTGAACTGCTGCAAACTGCGTAGTCAGCGTTAACAACGACGTAAGGCTGAGTGCCACCCTCGGGGCTGCATTATCACACTCCAGCCAAAAAGACAAGAAAGTGAGGATGACGATTAATAGGCTGGGTAAATAGGTGAAAAGCACATGACGAGTAGTCAGACGCCGGAGTCGGAAACTGTACTCCACGCAAGAAAAAACTGAAATGAAAAAGAGAATGCAGTCAAAATAACGTATAAGGCAACGCAAGTTAATTCTAGTTTTAGCAAAACACCATTTCATGATTTATAAAGATTCCTATTTTTAAAATATTACAGTGACTAGGGGATAAAAGAAAAATCCGACAGTCTTGAGTGCTCTTATTTATATGTTAAGCTTTCGTAAGATGGACGCCGAATTTTCCAAATGCAGTGGCTTTCACGGAATCAAATCGGGAAACACGTATTTCCATTTTCCATGTACATGGAAGTGCACGATACTGAATGAGGATAAAGTCTGGTTCATGTCGAATAAAAAGCGACACGTAAACTTAAATCACTTAGGATTAAAACACTTCAGAGGAAGTCGGCAAACGACGATGCTAGATGTCACCTTGATGTCGGCTTTCAAGGTCGGAAAACAATATGATCTTCAATTGTGATGTCATGACTGTTTATCTCAATAAACATGAGATAATCGTGAACGAACAGCTACTGCGCAAGCTAAAGGGAATTCGGTTCACACTGAGAGTAATTACTACGATAAAAACGTAGCGCACCACTGGGTAGAGCCCAAAGAGAAATAAATGAAGCATCATTTAATTAAAATTGAAAAAGTACTAGGCCATATGATCGGTTTCATAGAGCATTGTTGTGATTTTTCGTTTGCTTGAAAATACTGTGACGGAACTACATCTGAGAATGATTATTGAAGGTCCTTACAAATTAAACACCATCATTACCAGTCGCTCATCGCCCATCTCCCAGTTCTCCGAGGTTCCCACTACGGGCTTCAATAGGCGGTCATCATGGCTGAGAGATGAGAGAGCTCAGCCTGGTTGCTGGAGGTTTGCGGGTTTGGTCGAACCCCTGGAAATGAGACCTTGGCAAAGTCCCCACTAGGTCTGCCGGCCAGGGTACCGTGGGAGGATACCATGTTCCTTCAGCAGCTATGGAAACTTATTATGGCCAATACTGGACAATCTTTCGGCCCCTACGATGATTGGAGGTTTCTGGTCCAAATCCCGGGGTATGTCCCTCCCTTTACCAGATATATCATCTCTCAAAAAACGGCTAATGTTCAAAATTGATCCGCTTCAACCAAATAAGCATTAAATTGCTTCGGTTGACATAAAGTCTCACAGAAATTAATTTTTAAAAAATTGAAAAAAAACTGTCGAGATTCCCGCTGTTGACTTCAATATAATAAAGATTATCGCGATACCCACTGCGGAAAAACAAATAAACACACTAAAAAAACTAAGATCTTTGCAGTAGCGGATTTAACGAAATAGCCTTGAGGGGCAAAGCCCTACAAGGCCCCGTGCCTTCCCGAAATTCTGAGGGCTTTTTTTTTTGTTGCTACCTGAAGCTATTAGTAAACGTTCTTGTTATTAGTTCTATTTTTACATTTTTGCACTACTGATGGCTGGGAAATGAAGGCCCTTTTTACCATGAAGGCCCATTAAGGCCCTTTTACGTCGAAGGCCCCGGGGGACGCCGCCCCTCCTGTTCCTCCGTTAAATCCGCCTTTGGATCTTAGTTATATAGATTTGAAAACGAATGTTTATCAAGGTTGAGCTTATGGCAGCCATGAAGCCATAAAGTGTATACATTACAAACAACGTCGAAACGTTTCGAACCCAGTAGCAGGAACGTCTTCAGACGAGCAGATTGTTTGAAGTTATAAGCCTCAGTACGTATATTAAGACATAAAAAATATGCATAAAAATCGTTAAAATATCTCACTAGGCCACAACCCTTTGGATGAAACGGAGTTTTCGTTATTGTCACCAAAACATTAAGTTTAATCCGAAGTGTAAAAGTCTAGTTGATATCTTTTTTTAGGATTTTTTTTCTTCCGTTATATTAATATACCGTTTTAAATGGCTTCAATTGTATTGCTTTAACTTCTGATGCGTAATGGTGCAACTGTGTCAATCAATCAATTAAAAAACAAAAAAAATGTAATTGTAGAGACAATTCGGGTACTTGTAATGTAACCCACGACGTAGAATGATGAGGGCCTAGGTGGATTTTGAACTTTTAGACTTAACATTGCTCCATTGCTACTCGTTGGTCACTTCCAGTAGCCAGAGAAACTGTTTTGCCACAAATAATGTTACTATTAAGGGACATACTTCATTCTGTTTTCGTAGTTGGCATTCGTGAACTATGCTCTACATATTTCAAAGTTACATGCTTGCAATTGGTGCCGTTGTATAAGAAAGTTTGAAGTGGAACGACTTTTACCACAGCCACCTACAGTAAAGGCCGGATCAGATTAAGACAAATTGGGCAAGTAAAATCAACCATTGACAATAGAAGGAAGCGCACGTTTGCTAGGTGCTGCCATCTCTACACCAAGTGGCAAAATTTCAAACTGATCGACCAGGGTTCCAAATTCTGAAAACAGATGACGCTACTTGGCAAACTTGCCGCGTCGTTATTTGATTCGCCATTTTGCGGAGCATTGTTGGAGGCAAAGATGATACGGCCTTTACTGTAGGTGGCTGTGCTTTTACAGAGAGCACTTTGACAGTGAAAACCAAGGTCATTTCCATCATCATCGATGGAAGAGCCATGCATGACGTCTTGAAATGTTCGGTTATGACTAAACCTTAATCTTCTGTGTGGGGTTGACTTAACTTTACCATTGTTAGATAAGTGGTGTGCTTCGTTACTGAGACATAATCAACAAATAATATGCTCATTTTTCTTCCAATTTGCATTCGTGAACAAATCGTGGTTTTAAAACTTTTAAAACTTTAAATCGTAATAGAAAGTCGTACTACAGGAAAACGATTCATTAGTTCATCATAAATTTAAGATCCAAACGAAACTTCAACATTATGGCATCCTAGATTTGGTTTCCATTTTTTTCTTATGTCTGGTCAATGGAAATGTTGGCTAGTTTCAATTCATTTGTTCTCAAGATTGTTTCTTTACGTTATCGAGTTTTTCACCCTATTGGCTCTCATGTCATCCTGAACAAGTGGAAAAACGATATAGTGTTGACAACCCATTATTTCGTTAAAAGTTAAAAAAAAAAACTATGGAGTGAAAAACTGTAAGTTTAATGTTACGTTTTGAACAGTGTGCAAGTATAAAGTAATACTTACAGGTAGAGAGCTTGTCCTTACGAGTACAAGTTCCGAACTGAAAGTCGAACACATAAAATTCTGGTGGGTCAGAGCCTCCCATCAAACCATCTACAGGACATCCCATAGGTTCCAAATGAAGTGCTGATTTGTAGTTGGTAGCTGAAATGGACAATTTGTATTCAGACTACTCTTAGAATACATGTATCATTGTGAATATTATTCAGCAGTAACGAAAACACTGTAGCAGAATTACGAAGATTATATTATACAAATAGCAGTGATTCCGTTAGCCTTTATTATGTACTTATACTTAGTTCAATGTGATATCA
>JAHWFP010256557.1:0-13998 GCA_023313725.1 Lithobius niger
CTAAAGTGAACAATTATTTCACATTTATTCAGAATTCCAACATTCCATATCTAGGCTACCACTTGGAGGCTAATGAACTTGAGATTTCTATGTCACAGCGGAAGTACATTGATAGAGTGGTTGAAGCGTTTCACCTTCAGGACTCTAAGCCAGTGCATACCCCATCGCTGCTCACCCAACGTCTCGATGACTTCGATGAGTCACCGCTCTTTGATCTTTCCGCATTCCAAACAATAATTGCGTCACTTCAGTACATTGCTCAAGGGTCACGGCCAGATATTGCCTTCCCAGTCTGTTCTCTCGCCCGGTTTTCGCATTCTCCACGAGTTATGCACTTTGACGATGCCAAACGAGTGGTAAAGTACTTGAAGACTACACGATCTTATCGTATGGTATATGGTTGGGGAAGCCAACCTGGACTTGTGGGAGCTTCTGATGCTTCCTGGAGCACGACGTTTGACGGAAAAGGCTTCTCGGGGTATCTGGTGAGTGTCTTCGACTCAGTTGTGTTCTGGAAGTCGAAGAAACAAACTGTCACCTGCCAGAGTAGTATGGAATCAGCGTTGATTGCCGCAACTGAGTGCGCGCGGGAATTACTGTGGTCCTTCAAGTTGCTCTCCTACTTAGGACAGACTGACCCGCCATACTTGCCTTTGTCGTTGTCAACGGACAGTCAGTCCCTTGTGTCGCTCGTACATAAGCTCGATCTAAGTGCTAGATCAAAGCACTATGTCCAGAAATTGTGGTTCCTGCGTGATTTAATACGTAGGAATAAGCTGCATTTGCAATATGTTTCAAGCGAGAAACTCGTTCCGGACATTTTTACCAAGCCAGTGAGTGGTGGGCGTCTGCAGAAGTTTTTGAAGCAACTCTCCCTTCTACCTATACCTGGCATACGATTTAATATTGATGATGTTTAGTCATGATGTGTTATTTTTAACTTAACACTACTAACATAGATCTTAGAGGTTTGCTTCTATAATCAGGGTGTTTCGACTGGCACCCGTAACTAGTATTCTCCCTCAATATTTATACACAACATCTTTGCTTAAAAATGTGTCTTGGTCTGTTTAGTCTGTACGAGGTGTGTGATCGATACCAACACTGCTACCCGTGCAGATTTACCCCTTCTCACGCCCACGAGGGGGGGGGGGGCAGGTAAGTTTTGCCAAGTTTTGTTAGTTCATGTCATAAATTTATCCCGAAATTTGTCCCGATAACCCTGAAAACCTTGAAACTTGACGGTCCTTTTGTTGTCCGTGAGTAGGGGTCTTGGTTTTTTCTTTTTTGTAACTTACATGTTCCTATTGTGGTGTGACATTCCGCAAAAGCTTTCCGCCCTTGAGGTGAAAATGTGAGACAGTTTCGTCCCTGAGTGCCTGGGGCTGTTGCCTTTGGCCCTATTTCACTGCCCCAACATCTCGTTTTAAGTACTGAATGCCTTTGCTGTATAATGTAACTTGAGTATCCATTGTTATGGTGTTGTGTTGGTGGTGATCTAGTGTGATGGTGTATTGTGAATATTGGTGTTGACCAGCTGCCCCTGTTTCTCATTTTCGGGGGGGGGGCGCATAGCATTTGGCTGAGGCCTCGATTAAATCGTGGAAATGGAAATGGTGAGTGTTTTGTACTTTTGAGTATGATCATTGTCATAGTCTGGCTTACTAATTGTTGTTTGTTTTCTGTTCTCTTCCCCATCTTGTTTTACCAGTGGTAAACGCTTATGTTGGAGCGGAGTGTATCCATGTTTCTCCTAATCCATTTGTAATGGAATGTGTACATCTAGGAGCGACTTTCTATATTTATCCCAATCAAGTTTATACCATGTAATTTTCTCCGTCTCCCGGATTGGACGAAGCGTGCCGACGAACTATAAGTGTTGTTTCATTTATCTTTGTTTCCCCACCGTGAGACGTCACGAACTAAAAATTAACTGTGTGTCATAAAATGATCCAGGCACGACTTTGTAACCCGCCACAGTGTCACAATGCTCCCCGTATTTATTCCCGTATGTTTACATAAGCCAAAGCAATAAAACTCGAGGAAGAGAAAAATACATTCCTCCCCCAACAAAAATGCCTTGGGTCAACTCTTTCTTGCTTCCCCGCACCAATCGTTGCCACACGCTAGTACAATAATTGCAAACCGATCCACGGAACGTTTTTCCTTCATCCTCTGGTTTTTTTGTCAATACGTGTAGCGCACGCTGGGGCCGTACTTGCGTCGAGCCAATGTCCCACTGGAATTGACCCAAACAGCGGCGCATCCCCAGGCATTACACGCTCGTGTTCTTCAAATGTAGGGAATCTACGGGGCCCTCCCGTAGGTTCAGGTCACGAGGTACGTAGCTAGGTTGCCCATTTACAGCTACACCCCACACTATTTCCTTAATGTACCCATTCAAAGTAAAGAATATGAGAAAGACCTTGGAATCTTCGTAAATCATGACCTCTCCTGAATGGAACAATTTAACAGTGTTGCCAAGAAAGCTAAGCGTACCATCGGCCTCTTCAAGCGAACCTTTGGGAAAATTCCAGCTGATAATTTTTGGATTATCTATGAAACTTTCGTAAGGTCCATTATTAAAAAAGACCAGACAATTCTCGAACGTGTACAGCAAAGAGTTAGGGAATGGAACTAGAGGTATGAGCTACGAACAAAGGGTGGCCATTACTAACCCTAGAGAAAAGAAGAAAAACGTGGTGATTTGATCGACTGCTTCAAAATTATGAAAGGCTACTACGAGGTGGACAAAAATAACTTCTGGATGTCTTCGAAGTGTGTAAGTACCAGAGGTCACAACTGACAAAATTTTCAAGCCGCAAGCAAGGGTGAACATTGTGAAATCTTTTTTCACTCATCGTCTGATTGACCATTGGAACTCTATGCTCCAGAGTGTTGTTGACGCAACGTCGATCAACTCTTTCAAAAACAGACTGGACAAATTCATTTAGTCTTAAACTTGTTTTTTTTTTTAATGTTTTTATTGAGAGGGAGCGTATAAGCAGAATGCTTCCTGCTCTCGATTTACATATTAAACATATTACATATTACAAAATAACCACTTGTTCATTCACTCTCGCAACGGTCCCTCTCTCCTTAAACTGTCTGACGTCACTTGTCAGCTCGGAATGGCTGCAAGGTGCACCGCGACGTTTGTAGCTAGTAGTTGCATCACCCAGGCAAAGCTACCAGCACCCTCACATTGCTCCCCCCTCCAGAGAATAGCAGAACCTCATCAACAACAACAACAAAAACACCCCCCCCCCCCCCCGATATCGTGCATCAGAAACGAGGCCAACTTCCACTTGCACTCAGCACATCCTTACATGCGTACCTCACTCAGGCCATCTACACTCTTTAAAAACCATCAGTGATGAGCAGTTACCAATGGATGCCTTGCCTTTTCGGATGCCCAGGTCGGCAGCTCTCACTCAGTGGAAGGCTCTAGGTCATGGACTCACAACTCCCGTCCTTGCAGCCTCATTCCTTGGGAAAGTAATGCCCTACCAGTGCTGCCTTGTCCAATACACACAACTCCCTCCGGATTCCCCAAAAAAGACAGGCAGGGCCCACTCATGCAGCCGCTCACGTAAAGGGGGTGCGTCGTACCTCACTTTAAAGTCAACTTAGGCTACTCCCTTCCCTCGACTCCTACTACGATCGCCAGAGATGTTAAAAGAGAAAAAAAAATTTCTGCTCCCCACTCCCAGTTTTACACCCTAGCGCTCACAAAGACACGAGGTGCACTAAACGGTCCGCCCGTTCTCCAAGAATCACTCAATGCAACAAACAGGCAGCGAAAACAAAACATACCATCAATTGCATCAACACTCCAATAAGTAACGTTGGTTTGGGCTTGGCCGGCTTTTTCGCACAATACAAAGGAGCCATGCATATCAACACGATAACCATTTACATTTATGAGCCTTTTCTGGAGCTAAAAGAAATACTGCAATATATGTCGGAAAATCATATAGGGAAAATTTTTTTCGCTTAATAGTGTTCTAAATACTGAGCTACGTCTAGTCCTATAAACATGGGTCCTTTATGATCGTGCGTGGGACGGATTTCCCGTCGACTACCTGTGTGTACACCTATTACAAATACACTTTCAACATGCTCATCACACCCGTACTGATATTAGTACTAAGAATACGATTACACTACTACACTGTCACAGTACACCCAATTCACGACCACACATAACTTCTCCCGTTCCAGTTAATTGATGTGGCCGTGGTCCTACGCGCTTATCTGTCTGTATTACTTCACACCCATGCAGCCACAGCCGCGAGCCGTGCATGTGGTCCGTCGTAGTAATCGTCCGATAGATGGATGTAGCCTTCCTGTTCACACTAGAACCACAGTTTTGGTGTCGTTAGTGCCAGTTGCAGATCAATATGGAGAATTGGTCGAAGCCACAGTTCGTTGCGAAGGATGTGCATTGCTTCTATCACCGTGCTGTCGTCGATGAGAAGTAGATCCGCTAGATCTCTGGCCGGTCTCGATCTGCCTGTTTACTCCTCGTCCACTCATCGGCATCTTTTCCTAGTCGTTTCTTGGGAATGGTGATTGATGTGGCCTGCTGGCTGTCCACCTCCCAATTGTCTGCGCCGAAAGATGATAGCAGGACATGACCACATCCAAATATTGTGGGCACATCAGAGTCGCCGCGAATAGTAGACTCCACAGCCGGCGCAGTCCCGCTCCCGCTACGCATGTGATCGTGTACGTCGCTCTCGAGTTAGCCACTCGCAGTGCCGTGAGTAGCCGTTGTGTCTTCTCGTCGGCCGTCTCTTTCCCGTTGTCGGCGTTGGTTGAGGTCTCCCCTGACGCTAGATATCCTGAGCTGTAAGATGATTCATAGCCTGTTGCTACCACTCGAACCGATTTCATCATTGTGCGTGTAAATGCCTTGTGAACGCACCCCTGATCGTCACTTGACGAGTAGATGGTCACCTCTTTCCTTTGTTCTCTCTTTGTCTCTTTGTTCGTGACATCCTCTGTTGCTGTATGTAGTTATGGAGTGGACGCCCACGATCGCTGCTTGAAGGGATCCATCGAGTCCGTCGTTGTCGACCCTGGTTCGGGTGCCATTCGTAATGATCGTTGTGGGACTTCCAGCTCTTCCAGTAACCAGGCAGGGACAAACCTGGAGTTTCCAGACATTTTACTAGCTTTTGCATACGAATTACAACAACACTCTAAAATAACCTCTTGTTCATTCACTCTCACAGCAGTCTCTCTCTACTTGAACTCTCTGACATCACTGTCATCTCGGACTGGCCGCAAGGTGCACCGCAATGTCTACAGCTGCATCACCCAGGCAAAGCTACACGCAACCTCACCGATCTCTACAAAAATGAAGCAAGTATTGTTGTTTGTACATACTTGCCATCGAACTGTTATCTTCAAGCACAGCATTATTGTGAACTAGAAGAAGCCCGTGCTATGCACGGCTGGTCTTAGATGCAACACTGGTACGGTTTGATTACTCATGTGTTTGTCGATGTTTCACTGAATTAGGTTTCTTCAATCAATTTTTACGCACACTGGCGACCAAACACTTTCACAAAGTTGAAACCTTTAGTCTGGTGGCTTTGTCATTTTACTTTTTCTGAGAGTGGCAGAAATTAAATCGTCGGCTTAACAATGGCTCATTGTTGTTTTGTTATCACTTACATGTGTTATTGTGGCCAACCACTTTGCAAGGCAGCGATGATAGCTTTGTGCTTGCTATTGTTGCTGTGCACTTTGAAACACGTCAGCTCAGCTCTGAAAGCCCGCATTTACGAAATAAATAAGCCATTCCATCGTTTCTAGCATTTTACCCATCAACAATCAACGGTTTATACAAACGTTTGAAATCCATAGCACGTGCACCAAGAATTGTTAGACATCGTAGCATAAGGCATAAGACATAAGACGGGTCGTTTCGAGTGTTGACAGTTTTCTTACCAGCCCGGAGGCTGGTCTCTGGGGTTTGCTAGTGAGTGTAGTTAAGTTGAGTTGAGTTATGGCATATGTGTGTAGTAGTGTAGTTTGTAGTAGTGTTTAGCTATGTTTATCGTGAGCGCATGGTGCGAGACCTATAGGCTCAAATAAAGAATAAAAAAAAAAGACATAAGGAAGTTGTAGAGAGGGCGCATAGCAGAGAGGCTGAGCTCTTCTGAAGTGTAAATAAATAAATAAATAAGACATAACTCGCATAGCGTGTGGGCTGTTAGACTCCTGTACGTGTAATAAATAAATAAATAAATAAAACATAACTCGTGCACGAACTACTACATGACCAATACAGTCATTAAGGACGACAATGGCAGCCAGTGTTTACAAAGTATTGCAAGAGTGCATAGAGGAAGGCATAGTGATAGTAGAGGACATTGTTGTCCGGGGTAGTGTTGAATGTAGAGTTCAGAGAAGTTTGTGTAGAGGCGAGGAAGAGAGACATTGCCATAAAGGACCTCAAACACTATGGGATTGAAAGATCACAAAGATGGTGGTAAGGACATTAGCAACAATGAAGAAGGTAACAATGCAAACAATGATTTGTACAGTAGTGTTGTGCGTAGCAGGGACAGTGAGCGCGAAGCAGTGATCACCCATGTTAAGGAAATTTTCAGTGTGAATGGACCTGAGCGTACGGCAAACGATGGAAGTGATGCAAGATCACGAAAACTAAACATAAAATACAGCTGCGAAGCTATATGGTGGTAGTTTGACTAACGTCAAAATGATTAAGTCAGTGGTATTTCTGTGTGGAGAGGAGGCAGGCCATACTCAACTGTCCAAATTTGTACGGTGGCGGCTGCTATTGTTGCAGCGCAAAATATTGAAGCAGTATGCGGATTGAGGGTGGGGAACGCATTTCAAGTGGTTTTGAAAGACTTAGTTGCAAAGAGAAGATTACTGCAAGTGCCGATTGTGATCGATAATGAAAAAGTTCATCTCTATGATCTTTGTAACCAGTGCGTTGATGCAAGGCTGCACTGGATGCCATGTGAAGTGTCGCTGCAACACATTAGTGCACCCTTGCATCGTTTTGGTGAGCTAACAGCCCACAGCTTCGAAAAACTTGCAGTTGGAGAGCAGAATGTGTGTAATATTGGAGTTCGCATAATCAAGCTGAAGTTGCACGAGTCTGTTGTGCCAGAGAATGTCCCAGACATTACACATGTTCGGGGCATACCGATCCTAGTCTCGATTGCTGATCGCGTGCCATGTTGCCTTCGCTGCAGGCTGTGCGACCATTTTCGCCGCGTGGCATACGCGATGTGCGGCTGCTTCTGTGACCCCCGAAATTTTATGTCAGCATCTGCGTGCAGCAGCGGTGGTTGAGAAAGCAGAACGAGAGTGAGTGGTGCGCAGCAGAAGTGCTACGAATGCAACTGGCAAGGCAAGCAATATCAGTACTGAGAGTGCTGCAGTTTGTCACTAAGTCCAGTGCTAATTCTAGTGTTAATGTCAGTGCTTCAATGTCTACTTGTGATGGAGTCAAGAAAATTGCTTCAGTGATGCAAGGCAGTTGTGCTACTAGTGTACGGAGCAATGTAAGCAACATCTCTACTGCAGGTGCTGCAGTTGTTGGTGTTAAATCCTGTGCTAATAATCCCAGTGTTTCAACACCAGTCCGCAGAAGCCAGGCAAATAAAAGTGAGTGTGATGGAGCCAAGAAAATCGTCTCAGTAGTGACAAAATAGGGAAAAGACGATACTGCGAGTGGTGGTACTAGCACCAACATCTCTGTGCAAGTAGGAAATGAGTGTGCAGAAGGTGGTTCTGGTAAAGTCAATGGTGCTAGTAATGCAAGTGGTGTTTGTGCAAGCGAGAACATCAATATGGAGGGCAGTGTTGGAAAGCTGTGCACAGCATAT
Source organism: Lithobius niger (assembly GCA_023313725.1). Lineage (NCBI taxonomy): Eukaryota > Metazoa > Arthropoda > Chilopoda > Lithobiomorpha > Lithobiidae > Lithobius > Lithobius niger. Next base: position 7,878 of record JAHWFP010256557.1, read on the forward strand.
CTGGTAGTGAGTCGGAAGGAGCAACGAATTTCGCTTCACCGACAAAACAAAAGAATGCGAGTGAGTGTGCAAAACTAAATGTTCAGGTTAATGAAGCAGATCAACCAGTTAATAATGCTATGGATGTTAGTGATGAGTCGTCCCGCACTTCCCAACGGCCCATGGCAATGGTGGTGGCACCCAATCTATTGTTTTGTGCAGTGGTGATGACAAACCGTCTATAATTCTTGCTCCAGTGATGTATCAGTGTTGACTTAGGTAGTGAAATGATCAGGGGACTGTTAATCCTTGGAATGACCCAGATTATTCAGAGTTAGAAGTAGCATTAAGTGTGGCAGCATGGAAGCGGAAAGTGGTGATGAGCATACAGGGCAGGGTGTTGGTATAGAGAATGCTGGGGACTCATAAGTTCACATCATTCACCAATCTCTATTCTATTGGCTCGTGGAGCGCCAGGAGTCTGGGAAATAAATGACGTGAGGTTGAAAATTTATTAGTTTGTAGATATTCTCGGAGTACAAGAAGCAGGGGTCGACAGCAACAGTGTTCAAGCAATTTTGAATGTTGACTGCGTTACATCGAATCCTGGTACCAACGTCAAAATTTTCATTAAGTGGAATGTACCGCATTTGATGTACGCACACAAGAGCGAGCGCGAAATAGACGCTTGCTGTTTCAAAATTTGGATAAACAATAAATGGTTCACGCTTGTCTTTGTGCATGCCTCATGGAGAGTCACTAGTGTGGCGGTCGTGGTTGCAGTAATTCCCAGCTCCATATATAATTGCTGGTGACTTTAATGCCCATCATTTTACATGGGATCTATGAGTTGTGATACAAAGGGTCGTCGGCTTGTTCAAGCCCTGGATGGTCTGGACCTTACTGTGGTTCACTATGTTGCTCCAATGTTAGTTGGCAGCAGAATTGTGTGCTGCAGGAGTAAGTTCTTGATCTCTTCCTTTGCTCGCCTGAGATCTCGGATGCTTTCAGCGTCTCTTTCTTGGATAACCAGCGATGAAGCGATCACTTCCTCATCGCCCTGCAGCCGTGTGGAACTGTAATGCAACAGAGTGTTTCCAGACGCAATAGACCTACTGTTGATAATGGCGCATTTAGCCATTGGTGTGAGACGTTTCTGCCACCACACAGACTATTGGGCCGACCTCAGCAAAGTAGGCAACGACAGAAGCCGGTTTGGTAGACTAACTTTTGCAGTTTGGCAATTAAAGACAGGAGGCTGGCTTAGAGGAGGTGGAGAAGAGCACCGTCAACTGAGGCCTGGCTGGTTTACAAAGCGAATGTGCAGGAGTTGCTTCTTCCTGTTGCGCATGGAAAAAGCGTAGTATGGTATGCGAGTGTGTACAGCTTCTGGTACGGCAGGATCTGTGTCTCTCGTTTGGCGTGCTCTCCGCCCACGAGATGGGAAGGTTACGATCATTTGGACCTATGATCGGGGTGTCAATGGGGAACCAGGGTCCAAAGTTCTCCGCAAAGAGGCTCTTGCTGATGCATTCAATGCCAGGTTTGCGAGTGTATACTCTCTTCCTTGTGGGCTTAGTCCTCCCTGCTCTATTCATGCGTGCTGTCGAAGTATAAACAGAAGTATAAACAGAATAGCGCACCTTGCATTGATGGAATCATGTACTCGAAGGCACAAATCCGTATCCTCACCATTGTTGCAAACAGTGGTACGAAACTATACTCAATATCATCTCACTAAATGAACCAGCAAATTAAGGGAGCTATGCCCTAGACTGATTATCAGAAGTTACATGTATATTCACATCCAGTACTTAATTGTTCTACTTTCTCCTCGAACATTATTACTTATATATATGTAAGAAAGGTATGTGCAAAATGTGTCACCTGCCAACTAAACCGTTTAAAAGTTATGCATTAAGTGAAGAAATCGTAACGGAACTGACATTTACCATCACTTCCGGTAGAGCTACAAGAAAATGTCATTAAATATTAATTAACGTAAAAGGTCTCTAGAATATGCCTGCAAAAGTTTAGACCTGTCGGTTAAACGGTTTAGGAATTACGTGATAAAGGCTATTTACCGGAAATGAGCTGTATGTTCACTTACTGTTGGATTTTCGACATTTTCTCGTAGAACGTTATTTGTCCGAAATAATATGTAAAACTACTGTAATAAGAGTCTGCATATTGTATTGATCGGTTTTTTAATGGTCGTGAAAAGTGATTCCCTGTAATGTAGTTTTGTTATTATTTACGTAGTTTGGCCTGCTCCAGCCCATGTATGTTCAGATTGCTTGGATCAGCCCATTTTATTATTGCCCATATACTAACTAAGATACACACGAAAATTCATGCTTTTGTCAGCATGCTTTTGTAGTTTAATTCTATTGAACTTTGTCGCTAAGCTACCATACTAGAAGTGATAGGCAATTTGCAAAAAAATCACCTGGATAAACAGACTACAGTAGTAGAGAAAATATAGGAGAAAAGTGGTTTCCTGAACGATAAAAGCAATCCTTTGGAGGACTAATATTCCTACATATCCTGAACATTTTCCGATATGGAGGCCAGAAAAATCTCTCTCCGTTTACAGATGGCGACCAAAACAAAGATGAAGATTGCTTACAATTTTGAAATTTCAGTATCTCTTCTTCTGTGGGTCCAATCCTTATTTTTAAAGGTAATTTAACATAGAACATTTCATGACCCATGAAGTATTGGATGTTTTCTTATGGTTTTGCGTACTAACTCGAAAATGAAGTAATCAATGGTGTCCCGCTGCTGATTTTCCCAATTACTACACTTAATACGAATCAGTAAAATATTAACTTCAAGAAACGTGATTCCCATTCTTTCATCTTTATTTTGACGAAAAATATTTTTTATTTAGCGGACAATTATTATAGCAGCTGAGAAATGGTAACCTACGTTCAGTTTTACTATGTTAACATTCGAACCATTCTAAACAATGCAGCATCAGACTTCTGAGAAATTCTTGTTTCTGAATATCTTTTAGATAAATTGTGCTCTTCCGGAGAAAGGCATGACAATTTCACAATATCTCTACTGTGGCCAATAGAACATTTTTTGATGCGGTACATTAAAAATTGCTGCAAATAGTGGGTGTGCGTGTCTCATGGGAGGGGGATTACAGCAGAGTAAATAATTTGTCTCAGACATAATTTTGCTCATTCCCACCCATCAAAATTTCTGGGAGTGCCACTGCCCGATGAAATGCAAGATATGAAACTGTCAGCTTCAGTACGATCTAGTGCCAAAGTGTGTGACTCTGAGGCAAAAGGTTGGTGGTTGGTGGGCTTCTCGCATTCACAGGCTGCCACATATGTCAAGCGACAGCATACATAAATAGAACCGTGGTCGAAAAAAATATTAGTTTCTTTTTTGTTTGACACTTTTTTATTGTACATACGCATTCAGTATCAGATTATTGTGGTTCTATCAGTGTAAATATGTCAGTAATAACTGATTTTCGATAAAGCATATTTAAACAAAAACGCTGATCAATCATGTTTTATTATATTACTAGAGGAAGCCCGTGCTATGCACGGGGCCGGTCATGAATTAAGTTTACGGACACATTTCCCGGGACATTTTTCCGGCACTCTTCTTAACGATTTGATCGACCACTCATGCCTGCCTCCTCTTTGCATGCAGGTAGAATCGGAGAGCGCATTTTCAATGCGGGCGTGAGGAGGGGAGAAGTGATTGTTCGACCCGACGACTTGTCAGATTTAACCTTTATTGAGTTGATCGACCACTCATGCCTGCCTCCTGTTTCCCATGCAGGTAGAGTGGGAGAGTGCATTTCCAATGCGGGAGTGAGAAGTGGAGAAGTGATTGGTGTCCTTCCGGTTTTCCTTTTAGCTTTCCCTTTAGGCTTCCTTTTAGCCAGCCTCCAGAATTATAATGTAGATAAGAACGTAGACTGAATTATAATGTAGATAAAAACACAGACTGAATTTTTTAAGCCCATACTTTTTTTATTCAGGTTAAAAAGGAATAAATAAAAATAGAAACCAATTTCTGTACCCAAGGCCCACATCTGAAAAGGTTGAACAACCTTCCTACAGTGTAGTCATGATGCTGCAAATGAAATTTTGTACTCAATTTTTCTAGGCACTTTTTTTTCTATTTCAAAACTAGGACCCACTTTTTGGACTCAGAATTAGCGTTTACATCGTGAAAATTGGTCCCTATTTTGTTTAAAGAACCTGAAACAATTTCAGACTGTTCGGTTTTTATGGACCACTGTGTATTATATTAATGATTTATCTTTCCTATGCGTGAATATGTCGAACTTGTAGCTAAAGTAAGTAAGCCATCAGTAAACAAACAGTTGCTTCACATGATTTCATACTGCAATGTTGTGTTCCATTTTTGTTGGCAATGTTGACTATAAAGTCATATTTGAAATCAATACTTTTCAAACGGGTTGATGCAGGAACAGTTTTGTTACAATTAAGTGAGACAAGTTTGATGTGGCGTCCAGGGATCTTCACTGGCAGCTGATTTCCTCAACAATTGCTTGCTTTCGTCATCATAGAAATGTACTACCTTAGGATGATCAAGAATCAACAGAATTGACTTTCCATCTAAAGTAGTTGAGAACAATCCAAGGATATTTTCAGTTAGTCCTCCAATTTTCATTGCAGCCCACGTATTCGAAGTGAATTCATACACTTGTAATTCGTTTGAGTCCATTGACGGATTCACAAACAACCTTTCTTTAAAGATGGCTGCACTGCAAATACTGACTGTTCCTGGGATATTAGTAATTACAGTCCATGCGTTAGTTTCATGATCATAACGTTCAATACTGTTTACTCTCCAGTAAGAACCAACAACGTACAAATAGTTGGAAAAGGTCAAGACAACCGGTAGATGATGAGCATTTTTAGTTTGGGCCAATTTCTCGCATGTGTTTGTGAGAGGATTGTAGCGTTGTACAGTCCATACATCTTGCATGTTTTGATTGCTACCATTGACAACGTAGATGGAACTGTGTAGAACACCCAGGCCAGTATTGCTTACAGGTATTGAAAGTTTCCCTTCAGAAACCACAGTATTGGTTGGTGGGTTGTATTTAATCACTTGTGTTGACGGGGTATAGAAAGGAGAGTCTCCACCACCAACAAGATAAACGTGTTCCCCAAACGACACTGTTGCCATGCCTGCCTCCAACTTAAACGGAAGTATTTTCGGTGCTAGCCACACGTTTTGGGCGATGTCAAATATTTTACAGATTTGCTGATCACCCTTTTTACCAAAGCAGCAGAGTTTGTTCGCTTTCAATTGCAAGTTGGTTACCTCGGTCTGTACAAGACGCACCTGCCATGATAATAATAACCTGAAACCAAAAGAATGGAAAAAAAAAATCGTCAACTATAAATCATCAAACCCACAAAAAATAAAAAATAAATTCTTGTGAACAATTTATAACAGGTGCAACATCAATAAAGCAAACATTTAATCAAGTAAATTATTTCAGTCTGTATTCAAAACGGACAATTCAGTGTCAAGGATACACGAAGCAAACAGTCTGTATTAAAGACTCGCTTTGTGAGAAGACAAGATACACTATAGTGTCCGCAGCCTATCTTGAGTTCGCTGCAGAATGAACACAAATAATCGATTGTATGTTTTTGGTAGCAGAGTGCCTTGTTGATATTCAAGATGGTTACAAAAAAATGGCGGCCGTCGATTAAAGCCGCCTCCTCCAGGAAGACGTAGCCAATCATAAAATACTTGCAGGACTCAAGATACGCCGCGCACACAATAATCTGGGACAGAAAGAAAATTAAAGTACCTGGACTGACACTCGAACCCAGGACTTCCCAGTGACTATGCCGAGTGCTCTATCTAACCACAGTGCTATAAAGGGGTGGATCCTGCGTATAGGCTACAGTCGAGCTTATATAGTAGCTGTTCAATCTTTCTCAGTAGTGACCCACACAAAGAGGGAAAGCAAGTTTCACACAGAAATAATAATAAAATAAACAATGAATAAACTTTTTCTTTTTTGATTTCTTTTTTTCTTTATTTTTTTCTTTATTTATTTATTTACTGCTTGCATTATTTCTGTTTGGAGACTAAGAAGAAGAAGAAGAAGAAGAAGAAG
>JAHWFP010256557.1:21801-41930 GCA_023313725.1 Lithobius niger
GGGGGGGGGGGGAGCAAAACAAATAAAATCTTGACTGGGGCTACACTAAAGAATTTCAAATGGAAAAGGGGGGTCGACTGGCACGTCATATTAAAGCTCTTTAACGAACTGCTAAGAATGGTGGAAAGAAAACGTCGCTACCTTGCTCAAATCAAAAATGGCGCCCCTTTAAAGTACGAATGTGACACAAATTCCTCCAAGTCTGTTCCAGGGGGATAAACCGAAAGGTACATGTACAATAAAACAAGGTTGAAGTCCCTTACTTTGGGACATGAGATACAATAAAATGTACGAGCAAATGGATGTACGAAAGAATAGGAGTCCACGAAAATATCAAGCTTTATTGTGGCAGTGATCTGTCACTTCAGTAAATCAATGACCTACTTTTGAAAACTACCTTCAAGTTTCATCATGTTGCTTCCCTGAAGTGGACATTTTTCTCTTGAGATGCTTTTTATCGATGTGGCCACAAATTCACTTATCTTATCACTTTATCCACCCGTTTCAAACTTTGCATTGTCACCATTCTGGATGGAAGGAAGCAACGTAGCGACGATTTCTTTTCGCTGTTTTTATTTGCTTGTTAAGATCTTTATTAAGAGGTGCAGCTCGATTCCCCCCTCCCATTTGAAAGTTTTGAAGTTAGCCCCAACCAAGATTTTATTTGGCTTGCCTCCTCCCGCCCCTCCCCCCCCCCAAAAAAAAAATATGGGACCGTATTTTGCCACATTTCTTTTACGTGTCTTTCAATTTATCCATCTGGAACATTCCATCACGTTGTTAACATCTCTGAATCGTTTTCTAGTGACGTAAATGCTTCCAATGCAAAGTCCTATTTCGAACTTTGATGGGCGCCATTGTTGATTGGAGCAACGTAGTGACGTTTTCTTTGAACCATTTTTCTCAGCTCGTTAAGGGCTTTAATATGACATGCTACTCGACCCCCCCCCCCTTCCCATTTAAAATTCTTGAGTTGCATCCCCTGGGCCCCAATGAGGGGGGATACTGCGATGTCTCGTATGCCAAAATATAGAACCCTCAACCCAACCAATGTCCCCAAAGGAGCAAGTTCCCACATTTTCGTGTTGACGTTTTCTTCGTTACTGGACCAAGACACCTGATTCAAACGATTTGCAAAGATTTCTACCGCATGGGGAATTTACACCAGTATGCTGAAATCAGGAATAAGTTGGTTTCAGTTAAAAGACACAGTCTGCTAGTGCGGTCGCCTTTTTTTCATTAACAATCATTTTTTAAAAATCGGATATCTGCAATCGGATGATCTGCTGTTACTTGGCGGCGACACACTAGCGTGTGTATAGACCACTAAAGTCCTATTATTTTTTATTATCATTTTCTTGTACATTTAACGGAGTGTGAAATGTAATAATTGCAGTTACTGATGTACTTAGTTGTACTGTCAATAAATACTTACTTTTGGGGTTTTTTCATCCAGTCTAAAAATAGAGCCAATAGTACACAATCAAAATTTCGCTAACCATCCAACCGATTTTCAATTTCTACAAGGTAAATGAATTTGCTCTGATCTAATTCCTACGAATGCATTGCGCCAGTCTCGCTGTCTGGCTTATCGCACTTAGTATCAAAACGGAGAAACAGGCAATTCAGCCATACTGAGAATAAGCGTGGCGCCCTCCAGTGAAAGGGCTGCTTACTTCCCTAAGCGGACCAAACACCACGGGTTCCAAGGGAGGGGGAGCAGAGCTGGGGGGGGGGGGTTAGTATTCAGACCACACAGTGGCCAGAATGTGGGGTGGGGGAGGCAGGACAGGGAGTCAAGGGGGAAACAAGAGAGACCTGAGAGGCAGTTGGGAGAAATCTGACCATACAATGAAGGAATGTGTGGGGAGGGGCCCCAGGGCAGTTTGTGGGGTGGAAGGAGGAGCATCTGTGGTTTCATGCTCCCAAGTTAAGTATTTTGCTCGCGCATGCGGAACCAGCTAGACCAGTGGCAACAGCTAGTTAACCTGTAATTCACAGGCAAGACAATTCATGACCTCCTGCGGACCATCTCTGATTAAGCTGATACCCACAATGTCGTCAGCATATGCCAAAGAAAATAATCTTAACCCATTGATGGTCTATCCAGAGGTACTATTTCGCACTTTAGTTACGATATCGTCCATGAAAAGGAAAAAACGGAAGGCATTAAGTGGACTACCTTGTTTTACACCTTTACCTAATTTAAACATGAGAGAAAAAGCATTTCCCCTGCAGATATGCACTTCCTCGTGAAGGCACTGATTTCATATCATATGAATAATGTTAGTGTCGATTCCGTGTCTTACTAAACATGCCCACAATTTATCTCCAAGCACACTGTCAAAAGCTTTTTTCACATCAATAAAACAAACAATTTCCCATGCCCTTCAATCCCTCTTCTGACAATTATCTGAAAAATTTTAGCTGCAATTTTAATAGAGTATCCTTTTTTACAAGTGAATTGGTTGTCGCCAATCTTCGTGGTCCCGAGCGCAATATTAAGGATCACAATGTCCTGTAATTTAGCCCAGATAGACAATATGCTAATACTACGGTAGCTCGAGCTTTCATTTTCATGAAGACCTTTTTCCTTGTAAGTGGGTTTAACAATCACCTTCCTAGTCACATGTAGGGTATGTCTATGTCCAAAAGTGCCTTTCAGAACGTTCACAATCCATTCCCACAAACTGCTGCCACCGTGTTTTAATATTTTCAGCGCTGGTACCATCAGGTCCACATAATTTTCCAAGCTTCAACTGTCGAATTGCTTCCCTGATTTCAAAGGCAGACGGGATAATGAAGTCGTCAGTAGAAAAGTAATCAAACGGGGGTGAGGAATCTGCATGTTCTGGGTTTACTGTTTGAACGTGTTTCACTTTTTGCCAAGAGATGGCAGGAGTCATTCTACGATTACGTCTGACAAACTCGATCAATGTAATGTCTTTTTCACTCCGTTTGCACAACCTAATAGCACTTTTGAAAATTCTTCTAGCTTAATCTTTCTTAATTTCGGAAGTTTGTTTACCATCCTGTACCCAGGCAATATTTGCTTGCACATATTCATTGTACTTAGACTGGGCAAACTCATTCCAACCAGCTTTTGCTTTACGTTTAGACTTTTTACCCTTCTTGGTGCACTGCTTTTGTGCCCATTGTATAATTTCTTCAAAAAAATCACAAACACCGTCTAAGTAAGTATTTATTGAGTATACAGCGAGGTACATCAAAACCACAATTCCTACACTTCACACACCATTAAAGATGCAAGATAATAATAATAATAATAATAATAATAATAATAATAATAATGAAGAAACTAAGGTCTGTCACGAAGGTGAACATATTGCTAAGTCACATTTCAACGGCTTCTCTCCAAAATGAATTCAGCAGTGAATCTCTAAATGTCCTCTTAGTGAAAATGCAGCATAACCCAACTCGCATTTAAACGGCTTCCCTACAGAAAGAATTCGGCAGAATCTCTTTAGCAACTTGAGACACGAAGGAAAACATATTGGTAAGTAGCAATCCAGCGGTTTCTCTCCACAATGAATTCAGCAGTGAGTGTTAAAATGTCCTCTTAGTCAAAATGCAACTCATCCCAACTCGCATTTAAACGGCTTCCAAACAGCATGAAATCGGCTGTGAATTATTAAAGGCTCACTCAGTAGCGTAACTAGGGTTTTGTAGTGAGGGGGCAACACTAGGCGTTTAGCCGAATGGTGTGGAGGGAGAACCGAATAAGAGCCCCGGAAATTGATGCATTTTTGCTATTTTCCGGCATTTTCTGGCCTTGTAAAGCGCCGTTGGATACATTTTTATAAAACCAGCTTTGCTGACTGTAATATACACGTAAAAAAATTTTGTAATGTAAATCTTTCAGTTTTTTATACTAGATACTCATTTTTTAAACACAGATACTTTGTTGGGAATTTTAAGCAAATATGGAGTTAATAATTCTTATTATTTATCTTTACTGATCTTCGTATTTCTCCATTTGTTACGTAGTTACTTTAGAGATTTAAAGGAGAAACGGTAGAAGTATAAATTAGCTAAGATGGAAGTTGTGTCTTTTACCTTAAAATGCAGCCATCTGACGGTAAATAATTTTTCAGCTATGGAAAAAGTGACTTGGCCAATTTGCCGAATAAGCTTTCAAAATCTCACAGAGGGGGTGAATTTACCCCCCCCCCCCCACTAGTTACGCCAACTTCATGAAAAAGCAGCACACCACAACCCGCATTAAGACAGATTCTCTCCGGAATGAATATAGCAGTGTATCAAACCAAGGCATTTCCCCACAGTGCATACGGCGAAAAAGCAAGCGCAAACTTAATTTGTAAGCGCAGCAAAACACACAATATGTAAAAAAAAAAATTAAAAAAAACCGGTTCGCACCAGAACGAATTTGACAATGAATTGTGAAGAGGGTACATCAAGAAACCCTCTTCACAATTCAGTGTCCAACTCGTTCGGGTGCGAACACAGCCAACATTTTCACAGGAAAAGCATTCCAAGAATGTAGCATTACTGAGGCACTGCTCAACAAAAAAAAAATCTATACTGTAATGGTAATATATTTCATAAATTAATATTCATATAAAATATGACATAAAAGATATCACGCTGCATTTGGCATGCAAGGCAGTCGTAGTTATTGTTGTAAATCAAATCAGTGCATAAAATAGCACAATAAGTTAGAAAAAGGTAAACAGGAAACTGTAAGTCTAAAATAGACGGAGAGAAGGCCCAGCCAGACAGAGCGTCTCCAACACAAGGTTAAAAGAGTAAGATTTGAGGTCAACACGAAAACAAGGGGTAATGGGTTTGTACCGTTTTGTCAACAGACCACTTTAGATAATTACAGGCTTAGTAAAGTGAGTGACATATCCTGAGCTAACAAGCTTGAAAATGGAGCTCAGTTGACAGGCGATCCAGATTGCTGTAATTATTATAAGTGGAGGGATAATTATGGACGATAGACAAGCCGGAAAGAGGGAAAGTCTATTAACTATGGAATGTAAACAAAAGTTATAAAAGGATGAGGGGGACGTAAGTAAAAGTGTCGTCGTTGTTAGGAGTTGAGAGGATCATCAGCTTGTTTCTTACGTTTTGCTCCGCCTGTTCCTTTGGCTCGGAAAAGTACGCCAGTGTTGTTGTTGCGGTGCCGGGTTTCTCGACGACCACGACCACGCTGACTCAGTTAAGGTGATAGTGTCTTATTGTTGTAATGCTTGAGTATTAGTGCTATTATTAATTAGCGGGAAGTATAATCAAGGCAGTTAATTGTTACGATTCATATTTATTTAACGACAATTATTAAGGTTTAATAATTGGGGTTTAGCAAATATGGTTGAGTGTTGACTTCATCTCTCACGTATATCAACGCATATGCAATCTTATTAATACGGTCTATCGAAAATAAAGTAATTGACCAATTCAGAGATTAGATTGCTGACATGCTTTAGCTTGAAATAAACAGATAATTAATCCATTGGTGTCTTTGGTCTCTTGAATTGATAGTTTTGTTCATACAGTGTTATACATCCATCTTGACAATAATTGTGGTTTTAACGCTAAATAAAACCATAACTATACTTCTGTTTGGTGAAATCACTTGCCTTTTTCCATTTAAGTCTATTAGTAGTAACAGGGTTAATTTTAATTTAAAATTAATGCATTGACGTGCATATCAGGCTAAATTCAAAAAATTACTTATAAAATAAAAGCACAAAAACAAGAACAAAGAAGGACAATAGCAAGACTACAGCTTTCCAAAAACTCCTAAAGAATTCTTAAACCTAGAGAGGTCTGTGTTCTGGAGACACTCCTTCGGAAGGCTGTTCCACTCGACAACAGATATAGGAGAAAAAAAAGAGTACTCATTGAAGTCATTTGCCGGCTGTCAAATTAGTTTGGCTGTGTCTCAGGTCCCGGTGACGGGATCCAGTTTATAAAGACTCAGGTCCCGGTGAATTCGTTGAAAACTAGGCCTTCAGCGTGTTAAAGTGAACCTAGCCAGGGTACCTAACCTAACCTGACCAAACCTAACTAAAAATAATATTAAGTTTTCCTAAAAACTACTTTTTTTTAGTTTTCCGGGATCCACACACGCACAACTCCGGTCCCAGCAACACGTCCAAATAGGCTTGAAACAGTACCCAACCGGGACTAGAGACACTGCGAATTAAAGTTTCTTGAAGTGATCCCATCTTCCATAATGTCACAGAAAACCCTCTTAAATACTTTTCCCTGCAACAATCGACGATTTTCATGGGCAGAAAAAACGTGGCCGCTGATCTCCAATCAATAGTTTCATCATTTACCACGAATGAATTCGCATATGTTTATTCAGATTTCCTCTTTGTGAAAATCCAGTATGACACAATTTGCATTTAAACGGTTTCTCTCCAGAATGAAGTCGACTGTGTGTTTTCAGAGTTCCTATTTGCGAAAATGCAGCATTACACAATTCGCATTTAAATGGCTTCTCTCCAGTATGTATTCGTCCATGTTCATTCAGATGTCCTCTTCGTGAAAATGCAGCATTACACGATTCGCATTTAAATGGCTTCTCTCCAATATGTATTCGTCTATGTTGATTCAGACAGCTTTGATTTGAAAATGCACCATTACATAATTCACATTTAAATGGTGTCTCTCCAGTATGTATTCGCCTATGTTCATTCAACTGTCCTTTTCGTGAAAATGCAGCATTACATAATTCACATTTAAACTGCTTTTCTCTAGTATGTATTCGTCTATGTTTATTCAGACCGCCGCGAAGTGAAAATGCAGCATTACAGAATTCGCATTTAAATGGCGTCTCTCCAGTATGTATTCGTCTATGTTCATTAAGATTACGTCTTCGTGAAAATGTAGCATTACACTCTTCGCATTTAATTGCCATCTCTCCAGTATGTATTCGTCTATGTACCCTCAGACGACCGCTTTGTAAAAATGTAGCATTACACTCTTCGCATTTAAATGGCATCTCCTCTCGACTATGTGTTCGTCTATGTTCAGTCAGAGTTCCTCTTTGTGAAAATGCAACATCACATAAGTCGCATATAAATGGTTTCTCTTCATGTTGAAGTACACTGGAGACAGCTTCGCCAACCACCAACGTCGTACACATTTTTAACTAACCTACAAAACCAAAGCTAACGTCAAATTCATAAACCGTTCATTTATTGCCATTCCCGCACACATGAACAGACATGCGAAAATCACTAATAATTTTGCGAGGTCGCGGGTCGCTGAGCATTTCGGGAGCTCTTGTCGTCTAGCAGGGAAACACCGTTGTATGCGTCAAGACCAACTGGGATTGATGCTGTGTTCTGCACCCCTCTGAAAAAGTCCTTTTAGGATCGCCTTTCAGTACTTTCCTAAAGCACCGAACAGAACGAACCAAACGCACCACTGTTGGTGACAGTTCAGCTCATTCCCTACTATAGCCGTGCTGATGTGGCTTGCTTACGTCAAACATCATCAGCAATGAATGTGTTTACGGTACCTCCCGCATGCTCAAAAACTCCAAACTGGCAATCACCCGCAACCACCTCCCCGAGATGGTTTGCAATTTGTAATATGTAATATGTAAATCGAGAGCAGGAAGCATTCTGCTTATACGCTCCTTCTCAATAAAACCATCATAAAAAATACAAGTTTCGAACTAGATGATTTTGCTCGCGCCTGGTTGCTGCCATTAGCATAGCCTGGTCCAATCAATTAGCCACGTCTGGTCACGTTAAAGGTATGACATAACGAGTGCTCTGTTGAGCTTGTTGATTTTGCTGAGCTGTGATTGTAGTTTCGGAAGGTACTAAACGGCCGATGCAACGTTACTGCGCACGCGTGGTTTGCTGGGGTGAAGGTTTGAGCACGCGCGACGTAACAGTTTTAACGAAACAGATTCATCACTGACGATGTTGACGTCATTCAAGCCGCATCAACACGGATATTAGCAGGGAATGAGCCAAACTGTCTCTAACAGTGGGGGGCGTGTTGTTCGCTCTGTTCGGTGGTTTTGGAAGGTACAAACGGTACCTTCCCAAACGACCAAACAGAGCGTACCAAACGCACCACTGTTAGAGACATTTTGGCTCATTCCCATTCCCTTTTGTGTCCGATTGCCATTTTGGTGACTTCAAATCTAGTCGCCAACTATTAAATTTCCCTTGTCATTTTGTTGAGCAACGACCGACAATGGTTAACGTTGTTAAATGCATGTGCATGCGAAAGAAGTGAGCATATCCTCGTTGTAGCTTTCCCTTCGTATTTCGTTGCCCTATCACAAGTTTGACTGGGATAAAATCTTCCGTTGTAGTTGCCCTGCTCCAGACTTGTTCATTCTACACGGAGCGTTCACAAATTACCTAACACCTGGAGGGATAGGGAATCTAAATCCGTTATGAGGGGGAGGGGGGGGGTATGAAGGAGTTTTATGTAACACACTAAATTTGGCTAGGCCCAAATATGTTCAAACCAGAGGGGGGGGGTTACAGCAAGTGTTGTACTGGTGTTACAAATGGGGAGGCAGGGTCTAAATTGCTCGAACTTAGTGTTACGCAATTTGTAGACGCTCCCTTATTTTACCAATGTGGCGATAGTACTAACACATTGGCTGTTGTGGTAGCGGTATAACGTTACAGCGGCAAGTATTCCAAAATAAAAACTTGTGTGACTGAATATAAACTCAATGGAAATTATATGCTAATGTGAATATATATAACTACAGTTTATTGTTAAATCGGATTGACACAAAATGGGCTGACACATTTCAGTGTCCGATGACCTTGACGACTTTCAATGCTTAGGGCAATAAAAAAAATCTCTCGTTTAACTGGACCGCTCGCATGTCAAAAACTGCGCCGTGTGAAGTCCTTTTTATCCACTTTGTGAAAATTGTGCTGCATGTTTGCATTGCTTCGTATCATTAAGTCCTATTAATAATGAGCTGAAACCTGTTAGGTACATTCAGTGTAAAATTACGTAATACTATAAAGAATACACAATATAAATTATATAATACTGCACTTTAAAGTTAGTTTTGTCTTACGAAGTTGTTTTTTTTACACGCGTTTGTGTTAACTTTGATAAAAAATAAAAATAAAACCACTGGCCGCATGATCGATTTTGCTGACAATCTCCCTTTAAATATGGTACTTTTGTTATTTGCCCTTAAGTGGATGGGTATGCACGCTAAAAATATAAGTCTGAATTAGTTGGACGGGGTAGGGGAGAACCTGTTTAAAGAGGTGGAAAGATAATATAAAAAAGTGGATTTTGGTGACTGCTCCTCTTCAGTCTCAAATTGCAGTTTGGCCACATACGAAGTTCATTTTTTTTTGCCTTTTTTTAAAGATTTTTTGCTGCAATCGCCAATTTTGTCAGATGATCAAAAAAAGTTACTTACTAACCAATGGACTTAAACTCGCACTCTACGGAGTGGCAACCATGAATAGAGCTGTTAAGGCCGTTTTTCACAAGAGTTGGATTGACCTTGACATATCTGATCAAGGTCCTCACGATTCTAACTTTTTACCTGAGCGCCGTGGACAGTGTGATTTGAAAGATGTAGGGAATCATAAAACATTACCACCCAAACTGTTAGAACAAAAATATGTAAATAACTGCAAACGTTATGGTCAAAAGAAAACTGCAAAAAAATACTGTAGCCACTTGAGTTGCGAAGACTCTGGGCTGATCTCTTGCTGACTTTCCATATCGTACGGGGATTTTTGTCGGTTGACCTACCATTTTTCGAGCTTTCTCCAGGAACGAGTACCAGAGGTCACTCCTTTAAATTATTGGTCCAGGGATCGCAAACGGAGTGCAGAAAACATTTCTTTGCTCTTCGAGTGGTCAAGCCATGGAACTCACTTCCGGAAGATGTGGTCAAGGCTCCGTGAGTCCATGTCTTTCGTAAACTTTTACGGCGTTTATCACTCACTTGTTACTTGAAACGCACTTACTAATCTTATTTTAGTTTAGGAGCGGCGTTGGTGGCCCTGAGCTCTGCCTTTATCTTTGCCTTGTGGCTAAAGTTATATTATTATTACTATTATTATAAGAGCAGCGTGTCAAGCAGGGGATCTTGACAACTCTCTGCCAAGGAGTGAAAGAAATTGACACCGAGCTGCTTGATATGCTTCCCGGCCTGACATGCTGCCCTTAATTTTTTTTCCCGTTTTTTTTTTGTCACGTTTGCAGTTATTACCTAATGTTTGTTTTGACTTTCAGGTTGGTAACTTTAACGATTCCCTCTATCTTTTAAATTAGCACCAGTGGTGTTCGGTACTCGGGTAAAAATTAAGAAATGTAATGGACTTTTAACGGACATGTAAGGTCATGACCCTCTTTTGAACTCTTACGTGCAGAATGTCTTCTTAATGACTCTATAAACTCGTCCATGTTTCAATTTGAATGGAGAACATTTTTGTGGTAATTCCCCCTCTCCCCACCTCCCAAAAAAGATTATTATGACTTATGACTGGTGCTAATGTTGGTGAAAATTTTACATCTTCTAAGGCCTAAAGAAAAATAAAGGTAGCCGTAACATTGAATTTGAAACTAGGGTTGGATGGCAGGAGCATTGTATTTTCAAGAGTAAATAGCCTACTCAGTTTTTTCCTGAAGACCAATTTTTTGCCATTTTTAAATTCTACTTGATTGTATACAGGAGCGCTGTGTTTGCTCCCATCAGGGGTGAGCGAACACAAGATATGCATGACGTGTCACGTTCGAGTCGGTTTGGCTGTAGTGTATTGACTTCCAAGCGAGTTCGAGTTTCGAAGATTTTCATGTACACGTTCTTATAATTAACGCAGCCTTAACCAATTAAATCAGATCTTCCTGTAGTATCAAAAACACTACACAAGTTTCAATGCTGGCATGTGCCGTGTATGACGGAAGTAATTATTCCATAAACTATTAACCGCGCCATATTTTGCAGTTTTTTAAAGCATTAATTCTATAGAATTTAAGTACAGATATTTAAGTTCTGCTGCACCTTATTGATGTATAATTTTTTTTAACTTCCCGAAACTCGAAAAACTTGAGTTAAAGGCTTTCAGGTCGAGTCAAAGTTACACAGTGAAGTCGTACTCAAAGGTTGGACGAATTATGGCAACCAAAATTAATTTTTTTAAGGACTAGTGTTATTGGTCAGCGGGATGTGCGCAACCTTGAACCGGATTAAGCTATTGGGGAACGTAGTTTATGTACAAGTTCGTTTTTATTTGTTTTAATAATATAAAGTTATGCTTAATTAAATAATTGCAGGGGTTCTGCCGGGAGTACCAGCTTGTGCACATTTTTTCACATTCCCAATTTTCATTTTTTTCACTTCTTTCACATACCGGTTTTTCATTTTTTTTTCACATACCTGGTTTTTATTTTTTTTTTCACATTTTTCCCAATTCCTACTTTTCATTTTTGTTCACTGTTTCTTCGTTTACTTATCACCAGTTTCACAATGCCTTAATACAAATTTTTCTTGTCCGGTACCCATTGTAATTTACTCGGTAATTTCACTCGAGCGAAAGCGAATTCAAAGCGACTCCACCCGTAAAACAACCAATTTTTTTTTCGTGTTCTAACGGTCACGAGAGTCCAAAATTAGGGCGGATAATTTGATTGTTTTTTCTTCATTATTTTGTGCAATTCGTTTTTATTTCACACCAACAGTCGTATTTTTCACATTCTTTCGCACCGACAGCATCCCTTTGGTCATTGGGTGTTAAGTGGTTTTCAAGTTTTTAAAAGGTTGGAGCTACTGACTTCGATTCAGCACCACTGAAAAGCTCTTGTCGAGATGATGAATTTGGTATTTTTTAATATCAAAATCGGTGAAGAATTGGCATAGTTTTCTCATTTTTTGTGCATTTTCGAGTGTTTGGTATAGTTTGTTTAGATACTATAAAGTTATGCTTAATTGAATAATTGACTGTGTGCAAATGTTTTTGAAATATTGAAAAGAATCTGAGGTACTGACTTTTATTCAGCACCGCCAAAAGCTCTTGTTGAGATGATGAATTTGATATTTTTGGCAGTTTTCTAATTTTTAGTGCACTTTCTAGTTGCACATAGTTTGACATAGTTTGCATGAAAAATCGTTTTTATTTGTTTGGATAATATAAAGCTATGCTTAATTGAATAATTGACTGTGTGCAAATGTTTTTGAAATATTGAAAAGATTTTGAGGTACTGACTTTTATTCAGCACCGCCAAAAGCTCTTGTCGAGATGATGAATTTGATATTTTTGACAGTTTTCTCATTTTTAGTGCAAGCATTTGACATAGTTTGTATGAAAGTTCGTTTTTATTTGTTTGGATAATATGAAGTTATGCTTTGAATAATTTACTGTGGATCATTATGTCCCAATGATTTTCAAGTTTATAAAAGGTTTGAGCTGCTGACTTTTATTCAGCACCACCACAGCTCTTATTGAGATGATGAATTTGGTATTTTTTTAATATCAAAATGGGTGAAGAATTGGCGTAGTTTTCTCATTTTTAGTGTATTTTCGAGATATAGTTTGTATGAGAGTTCGTTTTATTTGTTGGATAATATAAAGTTGTGCTTATTGAATAATTGACTCGTTTGTCATTGTGTGCAAATGGTGTTCTAGTTTATTAAAAAGGTTGAGCTACTGACTTTTATTCAGCACCACCAAAACCTCTTGTCGGAGATGATGAATTTGATATTGTCAAATGTCAAAATCGGTAAAGAATTGGCAAACTTTTCTCATTCTGGATGGAATCTAATTGTTCGAGTATTTTGGGAACATAGTTTTTAGGTAAATTCGTGTTTGTATATTTCGATAATAAAAAAAATATGCTTAATTGGTTGTAGGGATTGAGTCATTGTGTACAAATGGTTTACAAGTTTTAAGTTGAGTTGTGAGAGAGCTCAGCCCGGTTGCTGGAGGTTTGCGGATCTGGTCGAACCCCTGGAAAGGGGATCTTGGCAAAGTCTGCCAGGGCTGCCGGCCAGGGTAGCGTGAGAGGCTACCATGCTACTTCAGCAGCTATGGGAACTATTCTGGCAAATTCTGGACAATCTTTCGGCCCCTACAATTATCCGAGGTTTCCCACCTCTTCTTCTCTAAAAGTCTGGTAATGTTCTTAATTGAGCCGGTTCAGCCATACAAGCATTAAGTTGCTTCGGCTGACTTAAGGCTCAAAGAAATTAACTAAAATAAAAAAAAAAATTGAGCCACTGGCTTTTATTCAGCCCCACTGAAAGGCTCTTGTCGAGATGACAAATTTACCATTTTTAATGTAAAAATTGGTAAAGAATTGGCGAAGTTTTCTCATTTTGAGTGGAATCCAATTTTTCGAGTAAAGATGGGAGCCCATGAGCCAAATTCGAGTTAAAATTAACACTCAGTTAAGCTTGAATCGTGTACCTCTACCCTTCTGTCATAATGATCACGAAGCATGATCACGTTAAGATTAGATTAGATTTCAGTGACGAACAAGTGTTCTGGTCAATTCTTTTTTTCCTGAAAAATATGCGTGACTGGAATGATTTAACGAGTGAAACACTGCAAAATCAAAATTTTAATGCATTAACAAAAGTTTAGGTGCTCACCATCAAGACGCACGCTAGTGGCGCTTCGCCCGCCAAGATAAAAAAAAAAAATAACATCCAGATAAGTAATAGTTATAGTACCCCCTGACGAACTGTATGGGATTTATCACCCGACAATTGTAGTGGCCAGCTAAGGCCTTCAGACGCTTGAGCTCTCTCAGCCAATAGAGCTATCTCAATCGGCTGCGAGTCGAAATCAAAGAATGACATTAATTTCTGCGCATTCCAGCAAAACAATGGCGGTCTCCATGTCGTGTTTTGGTGATGCAATAATTAAATTGTTGTATCGGACGTACGCAACGTATTCTTACCGCAATTCTTGTGTTTAGTTATTGTGTAAATGATCCAAAAGTAAAGCATGCATGTCAAAATGGATGTATTTGCCCTTTAAAGAATTCTTCCTTTTGAAAGTGTTGGAAATGTCGTATCGCCGCTTCCTGAGCATGGCTTCCATATCGCCACACTTTAGCGTGGTGATATGGGATATATCGCGGCGCGTTTTTAGCATTGAGAAAGTTAGGGACCGTACGATAAAATATATACATTTGAGCATGGCGACCACTAGACACGTTGTGTCTTTACAACAAAGGTAGTTTGGCTGTTTTCAGCCATCTGAAGATAAATAACTACGCGACAGAAAAGGCTGAAACTTGTTTAATCGGGAGATTTGGTAGCCTGATAACATAAAAGTCACTATTAAGGACACAGCTTACCGTTTTCTTGTTGAAAATACGACGTGAGTAACGTTGATATTTGCCTAATTACTTACTACTTACGGTTTTTTTGTATCACGAAAATAAATTCTTCCATGCGGTGAATAAAGCTGGTACTTAGCTCATTTTACGGGTATATTGCTCTGTAGATGCGCCCTTTTCATATGGACCTTTCTAATTGGTCAAGTGAGTGGTTCAGGGGTTAGGGAGCTCCAAACAACCAAAGTGATTGTTTTAAACATTGTTATTATGCAACAATACCAAACTGAACATTAAATAAATCCGTGTGTTTGCAGTAGTAATAAGAAAAGCTAATCATAGGAAAAATGGTGACTGCTGCACTCAAAATCTAAAGAAAGCCAACCAAAAAAAAAAAAATAATCCAGAAAACTAGGTTGGCGTTTCCATCTCATAATTACTAAGAAAAAATGGATTTCAGTAATTTGGACCAAAAATATCTGATATCTACCCACAGAACAAAACTTAAGGATTCCCGCCAAGCTTTTCAGTCGTGAGAAGTCGTGATATCAAAAGCCAAGCTCTTTTGCTAAGCTAATCTCACCGACTAAGACTTCAAACGTTAAATGAAATAATTGAAAATTGCACAGTTTTGGTTTTTGATATGATTTTTGTTAAGCTGGCTAAAATGAAAAAATTATGCAGCTGAGGGGTATATCGCTGACCTCGTATTTTATCAGTGCCTTCCAAATTAACCAGGCCTATCTTTGTTACCTTGTTACCACAGTTTGTTACCTTTACGACATAGAAAACCATGAGTAAACTCAACTGAGCTGAAGTGATGTCACAAATGCACAACTGCTAATTCTGCCCATGATAGGTGGTGTCACCTTCAATGCACAACTGCTAATTCTGCCCATCAGGTGGCTGATGTTTAGTGCACAGTAGGTAACGATTTGTCGACTTCATCTTGATGGAATCCATCAGTTTCATCAAAAGGTGACATTTGATGCAACTGATGGATTCCACGAATCGACAAATTGTTACCTAGTGTGTGCTAAACATCAACCACTTCATGGGCAGAATTAGTTGTGCATTGAAGGTGACGCCAGCTCTCATGGGCGAAATTAGCAGCTGTGCATTGAATGCGACATCACTTCCACTCTTTGGAAAGATTTGGAAAGAGTTATGCAGAGTTCAGATACGAATGTAGATTTGGAAAGTACTGATGGCTAAAGTAGCAACAAAGCATGATGCCACACAAAGCGAGCCACACAATCTCCAGGAGGAAGAGTTTACAGAGTTTGCCTTGACAGTTTTGGAAGGCATTGGAAAAGTTCAGATGATCTTATAATCTTACCTTTAACAACTGCATCCACATATGGTGGTGTTTCGTGTGCGGCAAACATGTTGAGCCAGTTTGACTATGCCATCAACTTGGCTAATAGGATTAACCTTGGCAGCCTTTTCCTGGTTGAACGATATCTCTATTTTAAAGGCCGACCCTTTCGGAAACTGGGCAGCTTCTCTTTTACCAGTTTTGGTTTTGAGTGAATTACTAGATTGTACTCTAGTACAGTTTAGGTTTCCTGTGCACGTTTTCAGCAGTAGCAACTGCTTTGCACAATGCTTAACTTGAAAATAAAATCAGTATGCCAGGGTTTAAGTTTGCTTATGCTGAAAATTTTGTGCTTTGTTTTAAATTAAAATGAAATAAAACCCAGTGTACGTTTTAGTTTACACACAAACAATTTTTTAAGGTCAAAGATGTTAAACGGATGTCATTGTTACAACAACACTTTTAGAGAAACAATTTGCTAGCAAATTGGGATATGGTAAAAATTGTAAGACAACTATCGTTTCTATACAACAGCAAATTTAGACTGCAAGTAATTCAAGTTAATAATCTTTTTTGATTCCCCGAGGCCAATTTTTAAAGAAACTATTCAGCCTTTTCTAACACAAACACGTGCATCGGTGGATAAAGAGCACTCGGCATTTTAGTCACAGTTTCCCATTCCTCCGATTCAAAATTAAATTTGTACATTCGCTGCTTTTCGTCCACTACCCACAACCAACCTTCGACGTTCAGCAAGGCGACGATTTGAATACCGGCATTGTTGCAGTGACACACCATTCGCCACGTATCGGCGATCTTGTCGTAAAGGTAAATTTTGTTTGGTTTCATCAAGCGAATCAAGTAAATCTCGTCTTCGATGGTCGTAATGGCCGTCGGAAGTGCACAAATGCCAGTGGGCATACTGGCGATTTCAGTCCACTCACCAGTGGCTAAGCTGAAAAATTCACACGAAAAGCACACTTGAAAGTTGTAGTTGTCCAAAAACCCACTGGCTACGTATATACCAAGTTCGGTTGCGGCAACACTTGGGTTGCAGCGGGCAAACAGCAAGTTCGGTAAGGTTTCCCACGTATTGTATTCAGGGTCGTATCTTTCAACACCGTCCAGTAAGTCTGAGTGATTTGTCAGCCCTCCAACAATGTAGATTTGGTCTGCACAGCACACAGCTCCAGCACTGAATCGCGCTACTGACATACTTGCAATTTGCTTTAGGGTAAGACTGTCCAATGTGTGTACGTACGCCGAATTCAAGGGCTCGTGTCCTGGCAGTTCACCACCCAAATAGAAGAGAGAGCGCTTGTGCAGCACTGTCGTTACATTGTCACCAATCACACGAATCGTAACTTGCAGGGGCATCCAGTGTTTGCTTTTGTAATTGTAGAATGACTGAACTGGAAGCGAGACATCGTCTTGCCCAATGCACATTATACATGAGAAGTCGGTTGGAAGAAACCCCGATTCCATGGGCTCTCTTGGAGGAATAGTATCCAACTTATTTTTTTTATCAACTGAAATTTGTTGCAATGAAGGACTAAAATCGTCACGGTTAAGCTCACTGGCGTCAAGACAGTCGCCAAATTTCGCATCGATGCAACAATTCAGTTGACTTTCATTTTCACTGGCCTTGATCTGACGATGAAGATGGTCAACATTT
Organism: Lithobius niger; assembly: GCA_023313725.1. Lineage (NCBI taxonomy): Eukaryota > Metazoa > Arthropoda > Chilopoda > Lithobiomorpha > Lithobiidae > Lithobius > Lithobius niger. Next base: position 39,087 of record JAHWFP010256557.1, read on the forward strand.
AACTTCTGGACACTCTCAGCAGACATTGATGATGTTGGCTGACTCGTTATCGAGATGTTGCTGGTTGTTGCTGAAGTTGCTTCCGAAGATCCCGTGCTTGCATCTGCCGATTTAGAACATTCCGTTTTCTGCAAAAGAATCTTGTACTCTGTCGCAGAAGATTTACATTTAGTGGGAATGGCGTCATATGTATCGTGATGGGGACTTTCACTAACAATCAGATCATCGCTCTCATCAAAGTACGACCGCAGTCCTACCACCGACAAGATCGAAGGAATGTACTTGCGCCTTTTTGCAGGTTCAGAGCCTGCCCATGCTAAAACCGCTCCCAAGACAACTTCCGGAGTCAGTTTACTCAAATTCGTTGATGCCATCACGCTGATCAATTGTTGCAATGTGAGCAATAAAAAATCATTTATCTGGCAGCACGATTCCAAATTCTTGGCTACGTAACGTGAAATTTCTTGTTCCGCAGCCTTTAGCTTCATCGACTTGGCAACAAGCCATAATTGGTAAAACGAGTCCACCGACAAAGTATTCAGGACTACTTCTCCACCGACTTTGTTGTAGTTTACCACTTTCAGACTCTTCAGTGCAAATATCAACTCTTTTATTTTCAATCGATCCAGTGAAGCGGGTCCAATGAGGCGGCCAGTGTACAGGTAATTGAGGACTGTGGTAAAAACTTCAGTGTCGACATCACCAATGGTGATTTTCTTAACGTGGGGTTTCTTTTTGAAAATTTCTTTGAAATATTGACTATTTGCGGCAAGCAGGAGCCGATGGGCGGGGAATACACGGTCGCCAACAATTAGGGTGACATCTGTCAAGCAATTCTCGTCACGTAACAATGACAGGTTTTTCAAAAGAGACCGTCTACGCTCTTTGCGAACAAACTCCAATACTTCACTGTCGGCGGTGGTCATGATTAGAATATTGACGAAATGTGAACCTGGAAAAAATAAGATGAACTTTATTACAAAGCTAAGCCAGTGTTTTCACTTACGCTCCACATAGATCATCTAACCGAACTGGCGAGGCTGCAAATAAATCCGAAGGAAAAAATCACGGGAATGTGTTTAGGAAAAAAAATCCTAAGAAAAAACAAACCAGAAACCCAAGCGAAGAAAACAACACTCGCAATTTGTTGCCGTAGTTCAAACTTCCTTTCCCCCCACCTACGATCAGGCCCTACAGAGTCAGTAATGTGGTGACTGCTCCTTTGTAGTCACAACATGTGAAATCATCACAAGTGTAATTGTACAGGTGATATGTAAAAAATGTCAAGATTCACTTGACACATCACGGTCACAGGTGGTGTGTAACATATCTGCTGCATTGTTGCTGTAACCCAGGGTTACACCCGGTTACACTCACGGCATTCCAAAAAAGGATAGCTACAACATGGGGGAAAAGGTAAGCCCCTGTGTGCAGCATGAGCTTTGTGGGATATCCCCCGGGGGGCTGAGTGAAGTGAGTAGCAACAGCACAGTAGTCAACATCCCTATTTCCAACACAGGGTGGCATTCAAAAGCTCTTTATGAGGTTTTACAGACCAATAATGACACATTTCCCTGATTTTTTTGGGTCGAAGGAAACTGCTGTACAGAACTAAAAAAAATGTTTTTCACATTTCACTCTAGTCGCAATAGCCTTATCGCATTGCTTTGCTAAATCAAAAATTGCACTGCCCTAACTGGTAGAGGTAGAGAGTAGAAAAAGGCCGCAATCTGAACAAAACTGGAACCTAAAGTGTTTTCACTTTATCAGAAATGAACAAAAAAGGTCATGAAGTCTGAATTGAAATAAAGTGAAAGTTTTAGAAGTAAAATAATTAGACCCGAGTTAGCTATTCGTTATAGGTGAAAGAGACTTTCCGGAAACTGTTAAAATTCCTCGAGTTTTCCAGACTTCATAAATTCCCTGAATTTTCCCGGTTTTTCAGGTAGAACACCACCCTGCAAAACCAAGTGAATACCGGTTCGAATCCAGCGACTGATCTAACTGATTAAAAAAATTCGCTAAATTAACTCGTGACTAAATGGTTATTCTTTAGTCATAAGTAAATTCTAGCAAATTTGTTTAATCAGTTGGGTCAGTCGCTGGATTCGAACCGCCATTCGCTTGGTTTTGGAGACATGGATGTTGACCACTGTGCTGTTGCTACTAACTTCACTCAGTATCCCGGGGGAAACTCGCACGGCACACAGGGACTTACTTTTTCACCTATGTTGCAGCTATCCTGTGTTGCTGTGACTGACGGAGTCAAGACAGGAAGTTGGCAGTTGTAACTTGCTAAACACCGGCTTGGCCACACGGCTTCTCGCTGTGCTTTATGGTTTCTGCACTCAACTCGGTTTTTTCCCATTGTGTCATATTTTTATGTTTTTTTAATCTTAATAGGGTAGGTATGATAATTTACATGGCCAAAATTTCATTGGACAGGGCAAGTGTCTCACCAATGTATATTATTTCCTCTGAATGTTAGTTCTTTGAATTTTATGCATGGGCTGTTTTTCGTTCCTTTTTATTCCTAGATTCAACATAACTGGGGAAATGAGGCAGGAATCAAAGCATTTCTCGTTTTGCTAGTGTTTTAAGTTTGGGGTCTACTTCTGGTCACATATCGTCTCACCTTCGCAAAACTCACTTAGTTTGGAAGGTGTTAAATAAAAGAGGACAACAACAATGTTGATACGGATTATACGGGCTCGTCAACTGTGATAGCTACAATACACCTAGATATAGAGTTTTTTTTTTACTTTGATGTTAATACTCTACCCTAAATTTAACTCGTTTTAACTTCAAGCTCCCAGAATTTGAGCACTCAATCCTGAATTAACT
>JAHWFP010256560.1:0-10068 GCA_023313725.1 Lithobius niger
CTGTTCATAACCGTATCCTGCCCCTTGTTCAAAGCCACCAGCGTATGTTCCTTCCCCACTGTAATATGATCCAGGTCCTACAGGACCCCTTCCAAGTGTTCTTGTCTGAAGTCCAGGAGCGCCAGAACTTCCCCCAGGAGCACCGGGTGCACCTCTCTTACGTCTACCTCCTCCTCCTCCGCCACCTCCTCCACCACCACCTCCCCCACCTCCTCCTCCACTGCTTATTCCATACCCATAACCTGAACCTTGAGGACTTGAACCATATCCATAGCCATAACCACTACCTTGACCATAACCGTACCCATAACCTTGGTCATAACCTTGGTCATAGCCTCCGCCATATACATTTCCCCCACTGTAATACGTTCCCGGGCCTACGTTTCTGCCAAGAGTTCTTGTCTGCAAATCAGCAACACTGGCTCCTGGGGCTCCTGGAGCACCTCCTCCAGGTCCTCCTGCTCCACCCAATGACCTTCCTCCTCGTCCACCATCTCCGCCCATGCCCTGTCCTCCAAAGTTTCTTGTGTCCAAGTCATCGTGATACACAACCCCTCCTGGAGCCCCAGGCATGCCAGATGATCCTCCAGAACCTCCTTGCCCAGGAGCAGGTTGTACTCCAACTCCAAGAAATCTTGTGTCTATACCACCTGGGCCTACAGGATACCCAGGTTGCCCTGGTGCTCCTGGAAGTCCACCTGCACCACCACCAACTCCAGAACCAGGTGTAAGGAATCTTGTGTCAAGTCCACCAGGTCCAACAGGATATCCAGGTTGTCCTGGTGCTCCTGGAAGCCCTCCTGCACCCCCACCTACTCCAGAGCCAGGAGTGAGAAATCTTGTGTCAAGTCCACCAGGGCTTGGACCAACAGGATATCCGGGTTGTCCGGGAGCTCCAGGAAGTCCGCCAGATCCACCACCAGTTCCAAAAGTTCTTGTGTCAAGGCCACTTGGACCAACGGGATATCCAGGTTCACCTGGTGCTCCTGGAAGTCCTCCTGCTCCACCACCATGGCCAGAATGATCCAATGTCCGTAAGTCTAGATCTCCTCCTCCACCTCCACCTCCTCCTCCTCCTGCGGAGCCGGGGAGTCCTGGTGCTCCTCTTCTTTCTCTGGAAAGCTCCTCACCATTCACACTAAGATACAGAAGAGACAGCAAAACGGAAATGAAGGTGACCTGCAAGACAAAGTAAATCACTTCATTAGTTTTGAAACAACTATTGTTATTTTAAACAACAACTCAAAGGAATTAAATAACTATACTAGATTAGTGATTAAATAACAAGCGCATATAAAACGAGTTCCATTAACTGGTCATCGTGGTTGAGCGGTGAGAGAGCTCAGTCTGGTTGCCGGAGGTTTGCAGATCTGGTCGAACCCCTTGACAAAGTCCCCGCCAGGACTGCCGGGCAGGGTAGCATGAGGCTACCATGCTCCTTCAGTGGCTATAGGAGCTATTTTGGCCAATTCTGGACACGCTTTCAGCCCCAACGATAATCGGAGGTTCCTGGTTCAAATCCCCGGGTTGGCTCCTCCCTTTACCAGATATTGCTTCTCTCATAAAGTCTGGTAATGTTCAAAATTGGGGTCGAGAAATTATCATGATTGCCGCATTGACGCTGGAATTTGCTTTTCATGTGGGTATTTGTCTTCGTGCGTATGTGTGCTATACGATTACGCCTAAAATCTAGAACTAGGCCTAAAAGTGGTTAGTGGTCTAATGGATGACCCTTTCTTGCCGTTTTGCTTTTTGAGGGCAAATAAATCTTATTATCATTATTATTAAACGCTAACACATTTATAAACGGAAATTGTCATGGTTACTACTTTTAGATTTTATAATAGAGATCGCTGTTGCAGTACGTAATGGAAGTGTGCGCCTCAAGACTTTCGTTGATAAAGTGGCAGAAGTGGTGGAAGTGTACAGAAGCCTGGTAGTCGCTGCAGTCGCTTGTTAAATATTGAAACATTCGTATAGTTCGTACGTAAAGTATACTAGCTAAAATACCAACAAAGATAACTTTCTCGCTATTTTCGTGTGTTTACAACATTTACAGACGTCTGACCAAACGTTGTAAAAATGCGAAAAACAGGAAAACGAAAGCGAGCTTGGAAGAAAACACCTTTAAAAGGGTGTACTTTGTCACTATTTCCTGCATACCAGGCGAAAATAAATATTGCACCATTTATACAGGTTTGAGTGAATGTATCAAAACCGTCTCAGGGGGACGTTTGCAACATTAACATAGGGCTATGTTTGATCTAACGTTCCAAAACAGTCATAAGCCTACATGGAAGAAGGCACCTTTAAAAGGATAAACCTGCTCACCAATTTCGTGTATTCCACTTGTAACCGCTTTTGCAACTTTTAAATCTATAGGTTTTGGGTGAATGAAGCAAACCCGTCTCACATGAGAAAACAACTCGAAAAATGAAACGTCATCGTAACATTTGCATGCATTTGATCCAAAATTGCAAACATGGAAGCAAGCACCTTTAAAAGGTAAATAATGTAATTTACAATTGTTTAGTTACAATAACACAATCTTTTTTTTAACTCTTGTACAAAAAGAACAACACAATCTATTGCACATAGCATTTTATACAAGAGTTAAACTAAACTTTCAAAATTAAAAAAAATTAAAAATTAAAAAAAATTAAAATTAAAAAATTAAAAGCTAAAAAATAAAATAAAATAAATATTTAAAGAAATAAAAAAAAAACTAAAAAAATTAAACTTAAAAGCCAGAAAGTCCTGTAATGTATGTTGTGCACTTTCTGGTTTTTACTTTGTAACATTTTATACAAAACAGAGCAGAAAAAGTCATTCAGCTAGGTGCATGGGGCACTGGATATCAACAACCGAGGTAAAAACATTAGCATCGTTTGTCAACAAATGCTGTGAGAGCGGTTTCTTATGCCTAATTATCATATATCTTCCGCTGAAAAACATCGGAATTGTAAATCGGAATAAAGATTCCACTTTCTGAAAATTCAACAGCTGCCAACACATCAAAAAAATCGCGCATTTTAAGGGTCCCCGGCACACACGGCGACCATCGAGAATGATTATTGTATAAATAGCAACGCGCACTTGGCCGCAGCGGCCAGATAGTAACGGTGGCCACTGGGATGCCGGGCGGCGTTCAGGCGACCACAGGGCAACCATACTTGCTCCGTGTTCATTTTTTACCACGGGATTTTGAATTAGGGCTCCCAGGTCGTGTGGCCAGCGGTCGTGGCGCCCAAAAAACAAAGCGATGTGCCGCGCAGCCACGTCCGTTTTTCATTGATAACTCTCGATTACGGGGTGAAAATGAACACGGAGCAAGGAAAAAATAAACAAAACCGTGTGGTCGCCTGCATGCCGCTCGGGATCTCAGTGGCCGCCGTGACTCCCGGGCGCCGCGGCCAATGGGGATGCTTTCGATATACCGTAAGCATTCTCACTGGCCGCAGCGACCTGGCCACCGTGTGCGAGGGAGCCCTTATCAATGGAAAATGGACGTGGCAGCGCGACACGTCGCCGTGTTTTTTGTCCGCGACGACCACTGGCAGCATGACCTGGCCGCCTAGTATGGTGGGCCCTATGACTCAAGAATTTGCTCTCACAGAATTCACTTGATAAACAACGCTAATGTTATTGCCTCCGCTTATATGAACTGCCCATTGCAGCTAGCTAAACGACTGGTTGCAAATGCGAGCTCCGCGATGAAGGTGGCATTATTCAATCTACTCTATAAACAGAGAATTTGATATTTACGAATTTTAGTACCATTTTTTTTGCCACTAGATACCGTTGCTAGCAAAGTGTCTTAACTGATTTTAGCTAGCATGTGTATATTTTTTTCCCTTAAAAAGAACAATCGTTTGATCAAAAAAGATAAAACTAGCTCATCTAAAAAACGCACCAGCTATTTAAAGTGGCACTATCACCGATTGAAAGTAGGCAGAATCTGGCAATATCTAGTACTATCTAGCATTTGCTTGCATCCAGCGAAGGAGTGCATTTCTTTTTACGAAACAAACAAGCCACGAGCCTTCTTAATTATGGAGTGATAATTTGGTACGTACTCGTGCACCTGGAGCAGGCAGTACACGTTAACAATATCACAGTCACTAGATGGTGCCAGGATATTTGCGAACGGTTTTCAATCAGTGATAGTGCCACTTTAAACTGCATTTATACCACGCGCCATGGCTGTTTGCCGTGACGCGCCTTTCACGTGACTAAGCTAGTCCAATCAGACGGCCAAAGATCCTCTATTCTCGTTCGTCATTGGCTGACTCTTGATGACATCACGCCAAACAGCCGTGGCTCGTGGTATAGGAAGGGCTCAAAAACAGCACCGGACGGATCTTTGATGAAAAATACCATACGCGACTGGGTTGGACAATATGGCCGCCGAAAGTGCCGCTGATGCGATTGATTTGTCTTGTGGTCGCTTTCTGTCAACCAAAGGCGACACCTTCAGTACAAAAGAACGCTGCCACTCTTCCTTGAAACGCTTTCTGGATAAACGAACATGTCGCCACTTGTTGAGGAGCTATGTGCGGTCGACAAATTTAATACCTTTGTGGCAAAAGGCTATACGGAAATTTATTTATTTGTACGTGTAAGCAATTTTCCAGTTGATTACTGGCATTATGTTAGAGAATTACTAAGCATTTTGTCAGTTGTCGCTATTTGGCAGTAGATAGCGGGGTACACCGTACAAAAATTCACCGATGCCATTTACTTGGCCATTTCCCGAACAGACCCCGAAGATATGACATGGACTACTCATGGCGGCCATTTTGTCTACCCCCCCCCCCCCCTCTGATATTGTTGTAGGTCGGACCGGATAGTTTTCTGGCATGATTTAGGTTAACACACATTGCTAATAACGGCATCTAGTGACAAGATATGGTACTAAAATCGGTAAGGGCCCACGTGCACTAGGTAACCAGGCCGTGCGACCAGGTCGCTGCAGCCAATGAGCATGCTTTTTGCGTCTATAAAACCACGTACTAATCATTCTCATTGGCTGCAACGCCCTGGTCGCGCGGCCTGGCCGCCTAGTGTGCGTTAGCTCTAAATCTCAAATTTTCTCTTTTTTATGGCATAAATGCTGTAGGCATTGCGGCTTTAACTGTTCCTTTTATATTTTAGAGTTGAAAAGCGTATTAATGTAATAAATATATAAAGGAAAATTGAAAATAAGCCACCAACGATAATCATACACTAGACTAACGGTCTAACCACCTCCATGTACCTTAAGTTTCATTCAAGTGACGTTACTCGGATTCGAGCCAGCGAACCAGCCCATGACCAGCAAGGCAAACTGAGATTGAAGCTGCGTTCCTCGCTCGCTAAAAGGCAGGTCAGCTTGAGGCTTTTCCGCCATTAGTTAGTGACAAAGCCGCCAGGAGCCGTCTCAGTACCGTACGGCCTGAGAACCGAAGGGAATTGGTATCTGAAGAAACTGTATGCGGGACATTTCGTATTTTACTCAGCTGCCTGTTAAGTTTTAAACAGAGAGGAAGAATAAGGAAACATAACGATTAAAGGTACATTCCTCCCACCACCATTTTTTTCGATCCTTCACATCAAGTAAGGCCCCAAAGGTATATTTACTTCCCGTTAGTCAATCCCTTGCTAAAAAATCCATTTGAACATGTGACAGCTACGAGATTTTCTGTTGAATATTTTTTTTCTGTTGAGTATTTTCTTTTGAGCATAGCATCCTGTGATTAAATAATCATTTGCGCGCTTACAATAACCATGACTTTTCATGTGTGTGTGCATGTACTAATTTTTAATAGTTTGTTAATAATTACCATGAGATCAAAAATCTAAACGACAAATGCGGTATAAATTAAAATTATTTATGCCAATAGATCGCCGAAGAAAAGTTATAAGATAGTAGCCTAAAAAATTATAAAGTGTGATGTTAAAATACGAAAATCATTCCGGTTTGCGACGACACAATGTTTGCGTTCATGCTGTGCGGAACGCAGCTGCTATCTTAAGCCTTAACCAGACTGGCTGCTCGCGGCTGCACGGAGTCGCAGTATGGTGTAAAAAAGACTTCAATATTCGTCCTTAACTTAACACCAACCATACGAATGCGGCAATTTTGACCTTGTTGGCACGTAGTCGCGCATTGCTTCGCACGACATTTTCTTCTGTCTGGAGAGGCCTTTAAGCCCTCTCCAGACAGAAGAAAATTTCGTGCGAAGCGATGCGTAATTACGTGCCTACGAGGTCAAAATTTCTACAATCATACAGTTGGTGATGCGTTTAAGATCCAATATTGAAGTCTTTTTTACACCATACAGCGTCAGCGTACAGCCGCGAGCAGCCAGTCTGGTTAGGGCTTTAGTTGGCCTTGTATTAATACGCGGAGTCTCGCGCAGCGGTGCTTTGGTAACATACGGAGCTGGCGATCTGCGCGTAGCTGTTTTAAGGCAGGCGGAATGTTCCTTTAAATTGAGAGATCTGCCATATGCTGAGTGCTTCTCCCTCATACACTTTCTTCAGATACCAATTTCCTTCGGTTCTCAGATCGTACGGTTCGGGACGACTCCTGGCGTGTTTGTCACTAACTAATATAGGAAAAGTACAAAGCTGACCGGCCTGGAATGGAACGAACGCAGCTACTATCTCAGTTAGCCTTGCCGTTAGTAGACAAGTAGCCATATTGGTAAACGCGGTACGGTGGTCTGGTGATAGATTATTTCCAATTTACCTTTACATTATTTACAGCGATTTACCTCTGTTTAAGTTATTTATACAGGGTGTAACAAAAGGTCATGTCCAAACTTAAGTGACTAATTCCTTAGGTCAAACTAAGAATATTATTCATACAAACATTTAGCCAAAAACGTCTTATTCTTTGGTTATCGCATGAATTAATAACCCAAATTCCAACTCCAACCCCCTCCCCCCTCCTACCTCCGCTCACGCTCTTGCTATTGCAAAAACAAATCAGAATAGGAAGGTAGTGAATGAAGACAATGAACTGAAGGTAGAGAACAAACTGTTAAAAGTCAAAATCGGACTAAAGGAAAAATATCTCTATTGCCAAACAATTTGTCCTGGAGGGGAAGCGACAATTGTTCGAAAACTTCGTTAGTCGGTGTTAATGTAGGACTGATAATATCATAGATGTTTTAATAACGCGAACTACCTCCCACCTGCCTCATATTTTCTTTTTTTTCCTAAAAAAAATTTGATGATTTTTTTCTTAAAACTTCGCGATTTTATTCGTATTTTACCGATATTAATGCCCTGGTGCTCTGTAGTCCCTTAAGCTCACCCCTTCCACCTTCTAAATTCTTGGAATTAAAATCTCTGATGGTATTTGCCTACACTAACACCGAACAACGAAACCTTACTGGGGGGGGCCCCCCCCCAATCACGATGAATAAATTTTTGATTAATAAAGATGTTTTCCTTTAGTCTGACTTTGAAACTCTTGACAGCATTCGTTCACTACCTTCAGTAGGAACGATTTCACCCTATCATGATTTTGCGATTGCATACAGATGGGGCAGTTAGAATTTGGGTTCTTAATTGATGCGATAACCAAAGAATAAGACGTTTTTGGCCTAATGTTTATATGAATTATATTCTTAGTTTGACCTAAGGAATTAGTCACCTAAGTTTGGACACGACCTTTTGTTACACCCTGTATATTGTAATAAACAAGCGTACAAACACCTTATTTTAAAGGGATACAACTTCTCATAGTTCGTGCATCCCACACGTTGACAAATATTGCAATATATAGGTTTGAGCGAATATAGGTTTGAGTGAATGTAACAAAACCGTCACACACAGGCAGAAAATTGGAAAAATGAGTGCGTTTGCAACACTGTGTTACTTAATGTTGCAAAACCATGTGAGACGGAAAGCAACATGAAAGCAAGCTCCTTTAAGTTTCGTATGAGCACGCTTTCTTTTGGGGGCTTCCCTAATTCAATTACCGCTGTTCGATTTTATATTAGTTTTACACAAGTAAAAAATGTTTCACGTAGAGCGGTAGAGCTAACACTTTTAAGTTATGTCATAAAATGCCAAAGAACATTAATATTTAGTTCGATAAAATATTAAAGGTACATGCCACTACGTAGGCTTTCCTGTGTGGCGAAGTTTTGCAATGTTAGTTCAAACGTATGCAAATGTAGCAAAGGCTTTCATTTTCCTGCTTTTTCCCGGCCTCGTGAAACACGGTTTTTGCTAATACACCCAAAACTGCATATATGTTGCAGAAGCTATTTTGTGCAGGATGCTCGAAAATAGTAAGAGAGTATGTCCTTTTAATTAATTTTTTTAAGTGAATTTTAGACGAATTTAAATTGTTTGCAAGGGACTGGGAATATGTCTTTTTTTACTGCAAAGAAAAAAAAATGATGGAGGTGCTACTATTTGTGGCAGAAATGTCTACTTCCAAACCGAATGGGTGCTTTTACCAAATGTTTGTCCCTGTCCTCTCGGAGGGGGAAGGAGGGATCCAAACTGCTTTTGTCCTAAATTTTACAAAACTGATTACAGGGACACCCGACCTGCCTTATAACATTCCACGTGCTAAATTACAGCTACGCGCAGATCGTCATCCGAGCAATTACAGTGCCAAGGTCGGCTGGGGTGGTAGCTGCGTTCCTCGCATATCTACTGTCTCGGTTGGCTTTGTGAATAGTACACGAGACAGAATCAAGTCAACGATTGTGTCGTCACAAACAGAAATGATTCACATAATTTAAAATCACAATTTATAATTTTCTAGGCTAGTGTCTTATAATTTTGCTTCGGCGATCTATTGGAATAATTAATTTTAATTTTTATCGCATTAGTCATTAGATTTTAGATCTCATGGTAATTATTATAAAATTAGTAGATGTACACACACAGATGAAACGTCATGATTATTGTACACGCGCAATGCATCATTTAGTGACGGATCGTTCTTAAATATAGTTAACAATATTAAACAGAAAATCTCCTAGACGCCACAATGTAAAACGGTTTTTTAGCAAGGGAAACACTAACGGTAAGTAAATAGACCTTTGGGGCCGTACTTGATGAGGAGGATCGAGAAAAATGGCGCTGGGAGGTATATCCCTTTAATACACGAAAGCTAACAGATATGGAATCAAACTTCTTTAACCTTTTTTTAAATTCCCGTTTTATTAGGGGAAAAAAAATGGGTTTCCTTGCTTGACGCGGGTACATTGTGAATTGAAATACGTTTGAAAATTTCGCGAACAGATTTTTCAAAAAGATTTTTTTATTACAATTTCATTAAAATTTTATTAAAATTGTGTTAAGATTTCATAAAAATTTTCATTTAAGTTTAAGAGTTGTCGGGAACACAAAACTAAAAACTGTTTATCTTTGTCCTAAAATGCAACTTCGAGTTCTAACAAAATTCACGTACCTTGTCACCCATTTCGTTGACGTTGGAGATCCGCCTGTTGTTTGTTCCGCAGCGGCCTAGCGTTGTGTGGCCAGCGTGACAACGTCGCTCAACTGTCGCTTTTTAACAGGTGAGCGGAAAAGCGCTGCAAATAAAAAGGAGTAAAAAAAAAATGAGATGCTAAGTGCGTCAGAGTGAATCACTGCCTCCCTCGACAACCAACGGAAGAGCGCATGCGCGTACAATTTAATTCCGTGGAATCCCCGAGCCAGCCTGCAGCTCCACTCCAAACCTCCTTGAACCGGCCGGCAGATGGAGGGCAAACATCGGGCATTAGGACTTTGCAAATGGTTTCGTGAATATCAAAGTAGTTGGACCAGAACAGCTACGCCCTTCTGATGTGGCAGAGACGGGTTTTGGATTTTTATTATGTATTTATGTACGTAATAAATGAACTTAGGTCGGTATAAAGTCAGGTTGTGGTAGCCGATCCTTCGATTGGAAAAGGGCTTAATGGTTTAATTACTGACTTATACTGTATGCTGCTCAACATTTAACTTCACACCTATGCAAATTTTGGCTGTTGCGTCTCACAGGTGGGTTTCTTCGGGCGGCGTTGTCGGAGATTGCCGGTTTGAGTTCCTGGGTTTTTCCCGGGTTTTTTT